>JZKD02S0100136.1:339183-400338 GCA_000966675.3 Picea glauca
GTCTTGAACTGGTAGAAGAAGAAGAAGAAGATGGAGGAGAGGGTGGTGGAGAAGCACCATTCCCTCCATTTCCATTTGGAGTTTTGTCACCACTGCTTCCCTTATGCCTTGAAGGCTTGGAGCCTTCACCTTGCAACAATGCATTCATTTCCATCAAGATCTTCATCATCTCTCTCATCTCCATGACATCCTTTCTGAGATCTTCATCTTCTGTAGGAACACGTTCATGACTTTCTTCATGAGCCATACTTGGTGAATGCCTCCTTGAAACTTGTGGTGATTGTATATGCTTCCTCCTTGAAGGATGAGAACTTGGATCCACAAGTTGACCTTCTCCTCTTGTGAGTTTCAACCTTGTGAGCATCAGAAACAAAACACTTGCAAACAATCAAGTCTTCAAAAACCAGTGCTCTGATACCAACTTGATCTAAAAATGAAGAAGACTTGAAATCTTGAAATTATTTGCAAGTAAATTTTATGTGTTAAAAGAAAATGGATCAACTTTGCAACACATTAATTAAAGGATTACTCATTCAATATACAAATAAACAACAACATAATCAATGAACATAAGCACATCAACATAACAATTGATAAAGGAGTTCACCCCTCTCTTGGGTTACATCTCTTGGTCTAGCTTTCAATGGATCATTGTTATTAATTGCTCAAAGTGCTCAAAAATGTTCTTTACAATGCTCAAACTGACCAACAAACTGCTCCAATGGATTCAGAGCATCCAAAAACCCCTAGATGGGCTTTTTCGGCACCTCGTTTGGCCAAAAAATGAAGAAGTTAGGCCTCCTGGAAGTCCCCCCTTCAAGCTTGTTGTCTCTGCATCTACAAAATGCACCCTTGTCTCATGAACCTGGCACACACTCAATTTAAAACATGAAAACCTAGCACCGGGCACAACCGTGCCAATGGTGCGAACTGTAGGATGGTTATGGGGGTGCTAGCCCCTAATCACCTAGCACCTGGGCACATGCAGTCATATGACCTCACGTTATGGAAAAAAGTAATAACCGTTACAATTGTTTCAAACCCCCCCCCGTGATCCGGTTGTGGTCACATGGCACAATACAAAGGACCACGAGCTATATTTAAAACCCTGCTTGCGCGTCGTTGGTGGGTATGGGCATATGCAATAAGAGTGTGACCGGGGGCTGGGGCTAAGCCCCAGCCCGGACCCCTACTGATCGTTACATAATTTGAATTCAAATACATTTTATTACATATAACTTATAAGAAATACCGTTTGGGCTAGTGGTATCCCACACTCTAACAAAGAGTATAGCCATAGAGGAGGTCCGGGGTTCTACCCCCACGAACCTCATACAATTTTAAACAACAAACCAAATGCCAATACCGGGGTGCCACGTGGCAGCCCGTGACTGGGCCACGTGGCACCCAATCACTTGTCCAAATGATGCCACATGTCAGAATACCATTCACCCACAGCTACCAACCAAACAATGCCATGTCATCACATGCCACATTAGCATACGGTCATACGACCCTGCCACGTCAACCTGTACGGACTGTACAGTCAACGTCCTTTTTTTGCTTGTTTGACATTCCGAACATATTGTGATATCTCTCGCTCCCGACGTCCGTTTGAGACGAAACAAGTTGTGTTGGGTTCACAAGGACGAGGTCTACGCTCTCATCTAGTTTGAAGTGATTACGAGCACTTTGAATTTTTTAGCAAAATTTGATCCCCTGATCATGGGGAAATGCAGTCGATCACAGACGACAAGGAACTCAACTATGATGGCATCGAGGAAACATCAGGTGCCAATAGATGTTTCTCATCCGACGAGGGAGAAGTAGATTGGATAGAAACGTATGATGTTTCGGATGGACTAAGTGGCACGGTGTCACTTAGTGCATCGAATTCCAATGGACAAGATACAATCCAAGGGTCATATCATTCCAAAGATTGATAAGCCACAGTCGAAATCATATTGACGGTGGAAATATGATGTGTATTCGGTGGAAGTGGTGTAGGGAAGGTACCCATAAGGATAGAATATTTTAGTAAGCCAACACCAACGCTTTCATACGTGATCTTGTGGTCTCCCAAGAAATGAATATTTTTGGTAGTGGGAGCGCGAGCATCGGCCGTGCAGAAATCCAACTGATCAACAATGACAATTTTTCCCTGATGAGGAAATTTGACACATCAAAAAACTGAAGAGGCAATGATAGTCATAGCATAAAACCAACTTCTTCCAAGTAACAAGTTGTAATCGAGAGGAGCATCGACCACCTCGACATCAAGAGTAATAGTTTTGCCACCCAATTAGATGGAAAAGGACTGTAAAATCCCATGGGGATGAAAACCTAGCCCATATAAGGTGCGTAACATCATTGGGGATTTGTTAAGTGCGGGTGATTTTAAACCTTTCCAGCACGCTAAAGACATGACACAAGTTGAGGCTCCCTCATCCAAAATAGTTCGGTGGATTTGTTGATTATGAACAACAACATCAACTTGAAAAGCAAGTTGGTGAGAGAGTCGAGATGTATAATTGTCCAGGTTAAACATGATTTGGTTGGACGACTCAGGATCAACAATGCCAATAGCGGCCAAGAGCATTCTACATTGACTGGGGCAGTGTTGTAGAACTTCTAACGGAGACATAACACATGGTGCTTGAGCCAAATCTTCAATAATGTTGTAGTTCTGGGTGGCATGTGAACTAGGATTAAAGGTATCTTTGCGGATAGTTCTCTTAGGAGGGCGTAAGATAGAGTCAAATGTGGGTTTCTCATTCTGAAGTGGTCCAAACGGAGGATTAACCGATGGAAGACTAACAGAGGACGATGATGGATCCAGTAAAGTATCGGTACCGTTAATGTATTTTCCTTTGTCAGGGTTACCTGGTGTGTCATTTGTCTTAGAGAGAGTGGTCAAATTAATCCCATTAAACATATAAATATGTGCACTCGACGAGGCCTCATCATTAGGATGGCTAGAACTTCCCCCGGGAGAGGGGGTTTCACAACCATGGATTGTTGCTATGGAAAAGGCTGAGTAAGCACAATGGGTTGTGACTTTCCTTGGAAAATTTTGGCCACTTCATTGTAAAGTGGACAGTCTCGAGTGTAGTGATCGTCACCACAAATTATACATGGGAATTGCAGTTTCCGTTGTGTTTTATTTTCGGTAGCAGGTGTTTGATTTTTTGGTTGTTCATTGTTATTTTTTGATTTATTCTTTGTCTTCTTCTTACCTCTGGATTGTTGTGAAGGGGCAGATTGAACTACATTCACCTCAAAGATTTGAGTTTGGGGGTAGGTAGAGGAGAGTGTGGTCGATTGGGAAAAAGATTGAGTTTTGACGGAACCGATAACACCATCCGCATGAGATGAGGATGATGTCTTAAATTGATCAGTATTAGCTCGAGCAACATTCAGAAGAAGATCATACAAACTACTAGATTGGGAATAAACCAAATCTAAATACTAAGCCCGAGCGATGGATTGTTCCTCTACAACCGCGCCACCCATAGCGACATCGTGAGCGATCAGGGGTAAAAGTGATTTAGTAAACCATTATGCCAATAATATGTTAGGAATGATTGCCTTGATCATCCTTCGTTGTCACCTCCACTCATGAATATGGTCAAAGATATGCACGGAGTTAGTTTGATGAAGGGAGGTCAAGAGTTCAGTACCTGGCTCGTAGTGAATAGGCAGTTGGAAGTGTGTGAGGAAAGACATGGCGAGGGAATTGAAATCATGAAAAGAAGCACGTGGTAGTTCAATATACCACTTTGTCACCGAGCCTGTAAGTGTTCACTGGAAAAGACGCAAATGTACAGAATCATCCATGAGGGAGTTTGATGAACACCCCAAATGGAAAGTCATCAGATGGTTGTTTGGATCTTCACCAGATTTTTCATCAAATTTCAGAATATCATAAGGAAGTTTAGCTAGAATGACTGGCCAAACCGGTGAATGAAAAATAGGATCATTAGTTAACCGAGACAAGTTTGGGAGATCTAGAGTCGCAAGGAAAGGTAGTTTTTGGTTAATTTGCAGATGATACTAGTGTGGCATAGGAACACCAATAGGACCATAAACTGGGTTAGGTGGATAGTTGTAACCAATAGGTCCTCCTACATACGGTTGTTGTTGGCCAGGATAAATAGGATTCGATGATGGATGAGAAATATTTGCATAACCTGGTGGGGTTTGAGAATTATAGGCCGGGTGATTTATTTTCCCATGAGGAGGATAAACATTTTTCCCTTGAGAATGGTAAGGAATATATCCTGGAGGTGGATACACATTAGACCCATGAGGAGGATAGGACTGTGGTCCCTGAGAACTCCAGGTGTTGTTTGGGATGCCGCCCGGATAAGATTGTCCATAATATGTTCCGGAAGGAACAGGATTTGATACCCCTCCTAGTGGATTATGAGATGAATGCCCCCCGACGTGGGGTTGAATGAAAGTGCCTCTTGAAGATACTCCCCTGGATTGTGAAGGGTTTCCAGCAAACGAAGGTTTCCCCCCTGCCAGCGGTGGATTAACGACCAGGGAATGACCGACAAATGGAGGTTTCCCTCCAGGAGGAGCATGAAAAGGGGGTTGTCCCCTGGGAGGGGTAGTCCCACCATGGAAAGGTAGTCCTCTAGGAGGGAAAGGTTCGTTAGATGGTGGTTTCCCTCCAACCATTTGTGTTGGGCTAACAGGGGTCTGCATTCTCGACTTAAGAGATGTCCCAACAGGATCGTGTAGAGCATGTGGAGCTGTAGAGTAAAATCTTGTAGAAATAGGGGTAGATATTGAAGTTCCTTGGAGATGAGTAGAGGTGATGAGTCCGGCATTAGGATGGACTTGTGCTGGTGTAACAGTAGGGTTAGTAACCTGATCGACTGGGTGATTCATGGTTTGACCGGATGGTCCTATTTCACTAGGAGGGTCATGAGGATGAAAGGGATGTTGAAAGGATTCAAAATGTTCATAGATATCACGTCCCGATGAAGTCCTCCAAACAAAATGATCAGGTGTGGGATTGGTATCTACTACGGTGCTAGGACGAACAAGAGTCCTATACTCATCACTAAATATTGGTTCTGTGGATCCCATATATGTTTCGATAAAACTCCTCTTCGGTAATCGTGGGACCTCCTCGTCTATGATGTTCCCAAGGGAGTTTAAATGAACTAAAATTGGTTCGAGAGTGGTTATCAATACAGATGTAGTGGAATTTTCAACTGTAACCAAAGCGCCTTATGAGTTATCTAACGGAGGAGCAATAACACTTCCAGCGTCAGATTGATTTTCTACCTTTCTATGGTAGTTGTCTTCTGGAGGGTTAGGAGGTAAGGGTTGATAGCCTTCCGGAGGAAGCCTTTGCATCCTACATGATCGGCGAATACCTTTATCATCTACAGGCTCAATTGTGGAGAATAACAGAACACACTGAAAAAACTAGGGCCAACTAACAAAAAGTAACAACATACGCTAATAAAATCTATGAATCAACCAAGCAAACAAAACTTCTCTCGATGATCATACTAGTTGGTGATGAAATCCAATGTCGCGTGATCAGGTCGAGAAGGGGCTAGGATATGGTGGAATAGTTACAATGGTGACTTGCTTAACGGACTTTCACCTTGGTGCAAGATTCCATGCAGTAATTGTGTATTTACCCTCCAAGGAGC
Source organism: Picea glauca (assembly GCA_000966675.3). Lineage (NCBI taxonomy): Eukaryota > Viridiplantae > Streptophyta > Pinopsida > Pinales > Pinaceae > Picea > Picea glauca. The sequence goes on from JZKD02S0100136.1 coordinate 344,862, forward strand.
CCGAGTAAGTTTGACCAATGTCTATTCCAGGTACAGTGAGACTTCCCTTCACCATCACCTTATGTAAGTACCTAAATATTAATTATGGCAACTAAAGACACCAATTCGCAGTGAGTCCCTGGGCGGGTACAATCGACAGTCTGATTCGAAACGTATGGGCAGGATAACAAGTATGAAATCAACCCGAGAGGCTCCCACACATAATCATGGGTATACCTCGAAGTGACCCCTAATATACGATCCGACCACTACAAACAATTGAACCATGAAGGGATAATCTCTGTAATTCGCTCGAATGTGACCTCGTGCGTAACCCTGTGTGAGAGGGGGATCCCAGAAAACCAATACGACAATTGGATTTGACTCTCCCTAGCTCATGATGCTAATGTTTGTTTTGAAAACTTTGGAGAATTGTACTCACACCCTAATCTAAAGTGCTAACCCTAGTCTACTATTGGTGGAAGATCATAAAAACAAAAGTGTTCTAGATAATTTTTAATTAGCATTCGTTTTACAGCTTTTCTTTACTCAAAGGGTGTATGAAAGTGAAACTGAATGGAATGATGACTCAAATTCCAAAAAAATGCATGAAATATGATAATCAATCATTTATTTTCAATGAATGCTTATTTAAGGGAAAGAGAAAGAGTCATTTTCACTATCAAACACTAATATGGAATGTCCTCAATCAATTGGTTCTCAATCGAATCCAATGCAATGATAAAACATGTCAGAAACACCTTCTAATATGCAAACCAATCACTAAGATGTATTTTTGTCATTTGTATGTGAATGAAAATTAATTCAATGCAAAAACTTCTCCTGCCAACTGCCCTTTCAGATCAAGGAGATTTGGACAAGCATAAGCAAATTTCGTAGAAACAACACACCCTGTTGCTATGATTGAAACAAGAAGCAAAAGAAAACAAAAGATAACAAAGAAAATCAAACAATTGACAAAAAAGAGATATGTTTAAGAAAAATGACCTCAAAAAACCAAATGAGATGATTCACATATTTTTGATGCCCTTCACCAGAGTTCCTGCTCAGTCGAATAAGAGAGAAGAAAGAAGTGGATTGATTCCAAGTTCTCAACAACAAAAAAACTCAAAATAAGGAAGAAGGCCACAAAATCTGAACAACAAATTTCTTATTTCTTATAAGGAAGGATGTCAAAGGTCAATAGGAAGAAGCATTGAATCACAAAGAAGCTCAGCAAGTGAAAAAACAGAGACTAGTCTTTAGAAAAGACAATTCTGGAAAGGATTTTTTGCAAAGAGAGGTTGGTGCTCTGGTGCAAGGGGAACCAGAGCATTATAACACTCTGTCTAAGGCCTTCAGGGAGTGTTGGCACCTTGATAACAAGGTAGGGGAGCGCCAGGCTTCCACATCTCACAAAATTGTCCAAAAACCCCAAAATTTCAGTCAAACTTTGTAATCAAGATGAATTTGATGGGGTAAGGAGTCAATCAGCATATGAAATCAAACATATGGGGTGAACAAGGTCTAAAAATAACAAATGTTAAGACAAGGTTTGTGAGGAAAACCAAAACTGAAAGTTTTGATTTGATCGCCAATAGAGTCGCCAATTTATGTTCAAGGAAAATCTCCTTGCGAACAGGTAGATCTCCTCTTGAGAGCTAGACTCTTAACTCTTAAGACAGAAGATGATTGTCATGGACACTAACTTCCTTTTAGATCTATATAAACTAATGTGTGAAGAGGAAGGAGAAAAAAAGTACCTTTTACTGGTGTTTGTCCCTACACGGTCCGATTTGAGCTCCAATCTTGAACTCCTCGATAATCCCTGTAGACAAACAAAAGTACAAACAACTTCCTACTCTACTGAGATTATCTCGAAATAGACCTATCTATTAGAGACAAATCCATGTGAGATCAAACATAGATTTGAAAGAAACAGGCCAAGCATATTATATTAAAGAGAACAACAATGAAGAATTCTTATAGCCATAGATGTGAGTGTAGCAACTTTGTCAATCCCTCCTCATCCGAACCCTTGCTCAAACAGTCCACACATTGAATGCTAATGTTTTGAAAGACACCTTCTTCATGAGATCATAGGTTATATGCTTCAACATTCTTCTTCCCATCCCTTTCAGCATGAGAAGGCCTGTTTAAATAATCTTGGAGAGGCCCAACCACTTGAGATATCTTTGGGGTAATTTGAGTATTTTCCTCCTTTAGTTATGGATCTCCCTAAGATCATGGCTTGACCAATTATTCAAATCCAACCGCCTTCAGATATTGAGGGGATATTTCCCTCATTCTTCTCAACAAACCAATTTTCGCCTAGAATAGGTAGCACTCCTCCAAAAGGGGCATTAGAGCGTTATAGCGCTCCCCAAGAGAAGGAAATCAAGCACTAGTGTTATAACGCTCCCCCAAAAGGGTGGGCAGAGTGTTATAGCGCCCCCTGACAATGTATAGAGGAGCGCTCCTCTCTGAAACTCAATTTTTAGTGGTTCTTCCAATAGCAAGAGACTTGTATTTCTAGTAGACTGATTCCTCCTCTTCAAAACTAATCTTTGAGGTGTCCTAAGTGTCCCTGTCATGTTGTTGGAGGCATGACAAAAGAAAGAAGGCAGTATGCTGTCAGCAACACTTATACACTTGCGGTCAATATGCGACACTAATGACGACACTTGCGACACTTGTGAAGTGAGTAATTTTGAGGTGTAACAGAGGACACATTGCATGTGTATTTATTTGATTCAAGTGGTCAACAATGGACTTCATCGAACGTATGGATGAGGTAGGATCTGTATCTTGTGTTGTTAGCATATTTTCTTATATAGCATATATGAGATTAGATTTGATTTCTATAGTCATTTCCATCTTGTGTGGTTTATCCCTATCCATAGAGAGATTTTCCTTGTAACAAATTGAATATAAATCACTTCATCATCCTTCCTTTAATAGGGCTTAAATATTCTCACAACATGTGGCACATTTCTTCAGAAACTAGAAGGACGATATTCTCCCAAAGGGGGATTAAATCTCCCAAAAGGGACTTACATACAAACCACAAGCATGAGTGTTTGTTTCTGTCATCAAAGAGCTCTCCAAAAGATCCTCCAAAAGGGCCTCCAAAAATATCCTCCCAATCTCTCCCACTAAAGGGGTTTAAATAATTTTTCCTATCCCCATAATCCAAAAATACAAGATCCATAAATTTAGGATCCAATAACTACTCACGGAAAAAAATGAGAAAGACCCTTAACTTCCTCCTTGAGACTAGGAATCCACTTGTAATGAAGTGAGGAAAAGTCCAAGCCAACCCATGAGAACCTTAACTTCCTCCTTAATACTAGTAATCTAATTTGTGAGTTGGTTTCTCACATACAACTAATTTCCTCTTAAAAGTAGGAAACTAATTTGTGAGTTTTATTCTCACATAAAACTAATTTCCCATTTTTACAAATAATACATGAGATTTCCACTCACTCCTAGTATTCATTTTTTCCCCTTAAATTAGGAAACTAATTTGTGAGTTGGATTCTCTCAGAAAAGTAATTTCCATTTTTTAAATTAAATGAATAATATGTGATATTATCAAACTCACTTCAAGAATTGATCATTTTTCCAATGTGTGTGACTAATACATAAATTTCTCATACTCATTTTAAGTATTAATCATTTTTACAATTTAATTAATTTATTCATGAACATTAATTATTCTTTGCCACCTATTATCAATTTTTTTAATGATTTATCCCATGGTGTGAAAAGTAGGAATTTTCCATGTGGAGATCCTCCTGGATCAAACCTCCCCACAAAAATCACTTTTGGTCCTCTAAAAGTATAGAGAGGAATTGTAACTTGTATATCCACAACCCGCTTCTAGGCAGAGTCTTACACTCCACGATGCAATTCCCTGCTTCTTGATATGAATAACATATGTTTCTAGAAAGGCCACACCCTTCTTCTCCTTCACCTTTGTATTTCAGAATGAGGATGTTGATGCCAACACTTTCACCAATGCAAATCTGAAGTTGATTCCTTGATTTGCATAAAAAAAATGTCCTGAAAGGAAACACCCTTATTTTCCTTCACCTTTTTACTTCGGAATGAGGATGTCGATGATGACACTTGCATCAATGAAAACGTGTAGCTAACATTACATGATCACAATTTCAAATAAATACCATACTTTCCAAGAGTTTCTAAAACACTCATTGTCAAATTTTCAATGATTGCCAAAATAGGTTTAGAAAAAACAATGCCTTTTCACTCAACAATGACTATAAGACCCATTACAATGTTGTCAAAATAGGCCTAGGAAAAAAAATCCCTTCTCACTCAACAGTGTCTATAATACCCATTACAATGTTTCCAAAAGAGACCTAGAAAAAACAAGGCCTCACTCAACGGTGGCTACAATACCCATTACAATGTGCCAACAAGGCTTAAAAGGTTTATACATAGAACAAAATGCCTCTCACTCTCATCATCACTTTCAAGAGTGGATAATTACAACCTTTCACATCATTAACATTAAGGTGAATACCCCACAACTGTGAACTAGTGGAAAATATATGGTTCTTAAAATCCCCCCATTACAAACATATGCACATAATAAATAAGGAAAATGCCACCATCATCACAATCATCTCACAATTCTGATACTTTTGAATGTAAGCATGACTAATTTTGGTCAAATTGTCAAAATGGCCTCTTATCACACTGTCTTTGTTTGCATTTAAAGCTCAAACAATGAATTTCCTACAATTATTTACATGTTGTTGCCCCACTGCAGTGCTCAAAGATCACCAAAATATGCAACATACATTCATCCTCTTGTAATTTTCAAAAAGAGGCAACAATCATAAATACATAAAACTTACATTGGTTTTCATGCCAAGGTTCTCAAATTGTTTCTCAAATATTGGAATACACAACACTAGTAGGTTCATCTTGTCATTCTGCAATTTTTGACTATAAACTCGATCTATTATGAAAAGTGCAACTCTACCTCAAAAAACATGCCATGTAATAATGAAAAAAGTGGGCTTCTTCCATGATCCCAAAAATTCATTTCTCTGATCCAAATTCTGATTGCGCCAGTGGGTTCTTGATGAAAAATCACACAAAAATGACTATAATTTCGTCAAATTATGACATTGTCACTTATGGACCCCCTTGGGCTCTGTACCTTGATTTGTGTGTCATGCATTAATGAAAAAAGTGGGATTCTACCATGATCCCTAAAAATTCACTGCTCATATCAAAATTATGACTACACCAGTGGATTCGTGGTGAAAAAATCATGCAAAAATGATTTTACTTTTGTCTAATTCTGTCACTGTGACTTCTGAAACCCCTTAGGTTATCTTCCCTTAGGTTATCTACCTCGAAATAAATAGGTCATATAGCCTACATTAAATGATTTTACAGATCTTAAAATGTGTGCTAGTCATATTTTGATGTCACTTCCATGTGTCATGCTGCAATTGGGATAGGTGTCGCGTCCTCGGGTGCAACATGTCACTTTTCCATTGGGCCATTTGGCAACCTAAAAATGTCAAATTGGCATGCCATGTGGAAACCTCTCATACTTCCACATCAACATGCTGATGTCACCTACCAAATATGAACTACGTTGAATGATGACATCAACACCACACCAGCTTGTATGTCCTACCATGTCATCGTATGATCAATGCCATGTCACCCTGTATGGTCTATTGACTGCATGTACAACTTCCATGTCATCAATTCAGTCAGTTCCATCTCAACCTGTATGGATCTTCCAGGTAAGTGGCCTTTTCAGTGCCTGCATCAATGCGACATCAGTGGTACAGTCAGTTCCATGTCATTTACCACAACATCGGTCCAGTCAACGCCATTTAAACTGCCATGTCATGGTCGTACTACCCAATCAGTCACCATGTCATGTTTATGTCATCAGCCTAGTCAACGCCATGTTAGTTGTACGGCCTGACACACCATCCTATATGTCCTACCATGTCATATGTATAGATGACATGTGGCTTCCTCTCATGCTTCCATGTTAGCACTGTATGGTCTTCCAACTCAACATTATGACGTCAGCCCTATATGGATTTCACTAGTTTCGCCTATTTTCCATAAACTTCAAATGGCCATAACTTTGTCACCATAACTCCGTTTGAAAATTCATTTGAACTATTGGAAAGGTATCGATAATATCTTTGAAATGGATCTAGTTTTGTCAAATTATAAGCACTTTGATTTTTGAGCTATTTTGGATCCTCGTGGCTTGGTTACTCAAAATGGGCTATCCAAGGACCTTCTATGTTGTCCCAAAAGGCCAAAAATATCACTATGTTGCATGAATAAGTTATTTACCATGATGGATATGCTCAACTAACTCAAAAATTCTACCCATCCTTTTAGTCATCAAGACAAATAGGTCCTTCTTCTCGAGTTGTCTCTTTGTCTATAGTTGGCCTTCTTCCTGTAGCTGAATTCCTTTTAGAGATGCTTAGTTGCATGATTCCTTCATAGGTATTTGTCTAACTTTATTGTTCTTCCTTGGACGCAACTCTGGATAGAGTGTCCAACATGTGGCTTCCTGATTTTCACCCTTATTGCAATGGGTGCAAAGGTTCTTCTTTAACTAGCTTTTCTTTCCCTTTTTTTTCTCCTCATGTGGAGAAGGGTCTTCATGTCATGGCTTCTTCCTAGTTGCCATAATATTCCTTTACAAAGACATTCTTTTCCAACACTTGGTGGAAGCATGGTTATTCAACCCACAAAATATACATGGTGTTCTATGCCATAAACTTTGCTTTACATTGAAAATATTTTTATAATAAAAAATAATATTGGAATGATGAGACTTTTTACACCTTGCTTGGTTGTCTCTGGTGCAAGTCTAGTGAGGAGAGATTGCCTCAACTTCTTCTTTGTAATACTCATCTCATTTTGGAGATGGATCATAATCATGATCATCAGAATGGTATCATGTTCTCTTAGCTTTCACTAAGTCAAACTTGTCATTTGAGGACTTGCTTGACTCTGTGGTTTTGGATTTGTTTTCATTGGTTGTTTTCATTGAATCTTTGGTTTTGGATGATTCTCCAACCTCCCTTATAACATATCACAATATTGTATATCGAGATAATTCCACCACTTAGATGGGATTCACAATTGATCTGAAATTGATCTTTTAAAGACCTGGTTAAGTTTTTAGCATGAATCTTCAAGAGGGATGAAGATGTTCATGGAGGTGATTGACAACTGAGAGCATTGAGGCCTGTAACTGAAATAGAGAAGGTGAGTTTGACTGTCACTGAGAAAATGAAGAGTCTCAAACTACCAGAGAGACTGAGGAATCTTAGTATAGCATACAATGATGTTGGACACAGGGGTTGAACTTCCAGAGAAGTTGAAGAGTCGCGATGATGATCACGCAGAGCACTTGGGATGTGGAGGAGATTAGCGCGGTATGAGCATGCAAAATAATGGAAAATATTACATGCACAAGATGCACAAAAGATATATATACACGGTATAGAGAAGAGAAGTGGTTGTTGTTGTTGTTGGAGATTGTTGTGATTATTGTTGGTGAAGGTGATTCATGTGTGAAGGAGGAGAGTGCAGCAACTAGATTGCACAGAAGAGGAACTGTGCAGTGAATGGACATGGCGCATCGAGCATAAAAAGTAGAAGAACATACATCGTAAGCAATGTGTGCAGAAAGGCGATGAGGCAAACAGAGCAACGAAATGCAACAGAACAGTGATGAGTCTGGTAATCCATTGTTGAACATCATATCACTGTAATAAGTTTTAGTAGAAAATATCTATATTTCAGGGTGGAAGGGAGGTGCTAGGGAGGACTCTTGTCCTCATAGGTTCAAGTGGGTGCTTGAACACAGGGATTTGTAGCTTCCATCTGGTTGCAGCTAGAGAAACTAGGGTGGCAGGGTGGTGCAAGGGAGAACTCTTGTTCTCTATTATACAGGTTGGTGCCTGTATGATTGGAAGTTGGAGCTTCCATCTAGTTGGTGCTGGAAACACTCAGGGAGTTGGTTCTTCCTTCTAGTTGGTGCTAGAGAAACCAGGGAGTTGGTGCTTCCTTCTAGTTGGTGCTAGAGAAACCAGGTAGTTGGTGCTTCCTTCAAGTTGGTGCTAGAGAAACCAGGGAGTTGGTGCTTCCTTCTAGTAGGTTCTAGAGAAAATAGAGAGTTGGTGCTCTCAGCAAGTTGCAGCTTGCAAAATAGAGGTTGTAGCCTCATTATGAGTTGGTGCTCATATGTATGATAATGTAAAGAATGTAACTATTACTTATCATATAAAGAAAAAGAGGTTTTTACCCTTTATGGGGTTCCTCAGGAAATATTTGTCTCTGTGTATCACATGTGTGTGTCTGATGTTGAATGTGCCTTTGTTTATCTCTCTGCATTATTGTGATCATCATTGAGTACCTTGTAAAGATTTTAAAAGAATCATTATTGTTTAAGCATGGTAACAACTGATTCACCCCCCCTCTCAGTTTTCCAACACAAAGTGGATATGTGGAAAAAGTGGCTAAGTGGACAAAGTTGGTTAATTGGAAAAAGTGGTTAAGTGGAAAAAGTGGCTAAGTGGTCAAAGTTGGTTAAGTGGACAAAGTGGCTAAGTGGACAAAGTGGTTAAGTGGATACTTCTAGGGGAAGCTACTTGGAGAGTATAAATAAGAGAGAAAGGGTCTCCAATTAGTATCCATTGAGAATATTTAATATCTACAAGTGACTGAGGTAAGAAAAGGATATCTAAAACGAATTTCAAAGGGAAGGTGAAGTAAGGAAGGATGAAATTCAAGGGAGGATAAAGTCTTTTGATGATGCTTTCTAAGGTATGTTATTTACAGGTCATATCACCATTTTCACAATAATTGTTTTTCTAGAATGACTCAGATAGTGAAATATGGAGTCTGTTGAGAAAATATATCCAGGTAACTTTGATAAAACTTTCATCTTGCGGGTCATTTTATTTTGGGAGTTACACTCTGTGGAAAATAGGATTTGTGGCTAGTCCTAAAACTAGTCTAAAACAGGTGTTTTGGGTAAAAATGTCATAAATTATTCATAACAGATACAAATTTAGTAAGACCAAATGTATTGGTTATAGTACAACCATTAGTATTCTTTGTATCAGTTTCAAAACCATACATAAAATATTCCATGTGGGGCATGCTCTACAAGTTCTTTCTCTAGAATAAGCCAGAATTTAGCAAGGTATTGCATTTTTCGTATAAATCCTTTTCTGGGAGGTTCAAAGCAGTGAAACCTGGAGGAGTTGCATAAAATACAATGAAGAACACTGTGTATTATTTTCATATATTTAATCAATAAAGGTACATATTTATGATTATTGCAAGCTAGGGTTGTTGACTAATCCAAAATTAGTCATGTGAGACTAAAGTAAAGTTTGATGAAAATGATAGTCTCTTGTTGTTAAAGTTAAGGAAGGTTTGCAGGTATATGATCATATACACCAGTTTTTTTATAGAGTTACAAACCAGATTTGGATTATGAAATTGATGAGGGTTTTTAGTTGAGGTATGTTGCTGAAGTTATTGGTATAGATAGAGGTTGTATAACAGTGAGTTTCTAACACATGGTTTGAGGTACAAACTTGTGGTATAGTGTTTGAGGTATATGTGATCATATCAGATTGGTTGATGAGTATATAGTGACATATTTGATAGAACAAGTTGTGACTGTGACATATTCAGTTTCTACATTTGGCACTTATATTTTAGGGCGGTTGGATGGGGCAAGTATAGGTGGTTGTAGCCACCTTTTGGTTATAACCGAAGAACATAGGGGGTTGTAGCCTCCTTATGGTTGTAGCCATATAATTGGGGAGTTGGAGCTTCCCTCAGGTTGTAGCCTAAAAAATAGGGGGTTGGAGCCTCCTTCCAGTTGCAGCTGGAAAACAAAGGAAGTTGGTGCTTCCAAGGAATGCAATTCTTAAAGAAAAATAAGAAAAAGCATTTCGTGCTTTTATCTCGCATTGGGTTTCCACGTAAAAATACTAGTTTACTGTGTATGTGTACGATTTCTCATTTTTTCATTGTTTATTTACTCTAAAATTATTCGATGATAATTCTATATTTATCATAAAGATAAATAACACTTGCATACTATGGTTAAAAGGATAAAAAATCTATATTACCGATTCACCCCCGTCTAAGTAATCCAACAATGATTATGAAAACCTAGGAAAAAATTTCATTATGAAAACCTACGCCAACATTTCATTTTGAAACGCATACCCAGTATAGATACAAAGTCAAGTACCTTCACATACACACCAGATGGAACCAAATAGAGCCAACTATTTGAAATTATCATAGAAAATTAGTTTATTTTTTATGCAAGAGGAACCAAAATGTCCATACCTGTTCATAAATACTTAAATAACTAGGAAAGGGTTGTTAAGGATCATTATTCAACCACCAACCAAGATTTCAAGATCAAACCCTCAATTACTAGCTCCAAAGACTTTCAAGAAGACCAAACAAGCAAGAAAGATGGTAAACCTCGGGAGAAAAGCCTGCGGTATGTGCATCAATTCTCATTAACTTCAAGTCGCCTCCAAAATAGGATGGAAATACCGATAAACACCACCAACTTTCAACCACAAATCACACCCAATTATATGTTACAAAGTGGAAGCCACACAATTCCATATCAAATTTCCAAATCCCATCACGTACTATGATACATATATATTCAAAGATGCTCTTAATTTGAAGTTCATACCATATGCAATGACTAAACATTAATTCCTTTTAACAAATGACATCAACGTTATAACATATTCGATGTTGAAGTATATCGATTCTAACCATCTTCATATGCAACAATACTCTAGGATATTATATGTTGTAGCATAATATTACGTCGTCGGACAATATAATTGTATCGCCTTTATAACATAACATCCCAAGATTTTTTATATGATATATTCATCAAGTGTTAGCATTGTAATAAAGGAAGTTAGAGATAAACACCAATTTTGTATGACATTTGTAAAAGGGTTCTTTTTGTATTTTCTTTTGAAAAGGTAACTTGTGTGATGCTCAACAAGGACGTAGAAGAATCATATAGGACTTTGTATCATCCACTTAATTTTAATGAAACTAATCATGCATATGTGTAATAAGAACATGATTTCAAGAGATAAATGTTACGTCATCACTGCTAGAGAAATCATATGTAAACCAAAATATCTAGGAGGAAATGAAAATTCAACTTTGCTTAGTTTGTCTTATAACAGATCCAACCTATAGTTACTATCTATATAATAATAGTAACAAAAATCTATAGGGTGCATTGCAACTCTTTGCAGGAAAGGTATAGTTGCGCATTTTTGCATCAACACCTAGGTAATCAGGTTGTACAACTAAGGGTACAATCGAGCCTCTTTAGTTGGTGTCATGAGATATTGGGCAATGTACTACTTTTCGACCCTGCACATATATCAAAGAGATATAGCATAGGTAAAACCATTGTCTGTAGGAATATTGTAAACCCTAACCCCTGTGAAAGACACATAATAGAAAAGGAACAAACAAGATCTATTGTCTCACAACCTTGACTCCTACATTTTGGTTGCAAAATTCCTACAAATTTTTTCATGTTAACAATTTGGGCCATTCTCTATTGCATTATTCTTTAGGCCGTAGTATAACTCTATAAAAGTGAAAAAAAAGGAGTATTGTGGTCCCTTCAACACCCTTATTTGGGATTGATCCCATTAAAATCGTCTCTTCACCATAATCATAGTGGTACCTATCATTTTTAAGACTTTTTATTTCCATGGACTTGACCCCCTTCCTAGAATCCTTATTTGGGACCTATCCCATTGGATTCCCCTTTTCACCTTGATCATAGTGGTATCTATCACTTGTCAGGAATTTGTTTTTCATGGACCCACCCACCCTTTCCAAAACCCTTATCTCGCACCTATTCCATTGGATTCCTCTCTTTTCCCTGATTGTAGTGGTACCCTTCACTAGTAAACCATTTCCGTGTGGATCCACCTGCCACATTCTTTTATTTCACATTCACCATGGAACACACCAGCAACCAATACCTTGAAACCCTCCTTAATTCCACTCTAGATGACAAAATGGAAGACATGAAATAGGACATGAATAAGGACATGGAAGACATAAAATAGACCATGAGGAAGGACATCACTGACCACCTCAATATCCAACTTGAATCCTTTGTTCTCAGCTCTTCAAAAAATTGAATATTCCTAGCAAACTTACCTCATCTAAACAATATTTTAACCCCGAAGGTGTTGTTTCCTCCAATTTTCAAACTTTTCAATCCAATGGAACATTACTTCTTCGTACATGTAATTACTGATGACTTGGACAAACGTCATTATGGTGTCCTATATCTAGATTCTGAATGTTGGAAATGGTGGAAATGACGTAAACAATCATGCCAAGGGTATGTTTCTTGGACACAGTTTGTGGTCAAACTTTATGAGCACTTTGACGCCAACACACACTACCTATACCATCTGACCAAGTTGAAACATTTTTGTTAGGGTCCTAACCCGCACATAGGTAGAACAATATATTCGTATGTAATAAAGGTCAATATTAATAAGGCCTTTCAATAAAATAGAATAAGACGAATGTAATAAGACCTAATAGAAGCTTCTGCTTCTAGAAGGATCTTCCTTTAGATGCTTCTTTTGATAGACATATTTAGTATAAATAAGAGTCGAGGGTATGAGAACCCTAGCTTCGATATTATTGTAATAGAGCTCTTCTCGACTGGAGGTTGCCCCCTTGAAGAGGCCCATGAACATTGCTCTCAGAATCAAAGTGTTATTTTTGTTGTTATTCATATATCATTTCAGTGTTATTGTGGTGATTGTTCTAGTTATATTGTTGTTATTCTGCCATTTCTAGCATTTTATTTATGTTCTGCATACTTTTTATATCTGGTATATTACAAGTGGTATCAAAGCACTTTCCTTGACATAAATTGTGGGTTAAATTTTTTCAGGGTAGAGACATATTTTGGAATATTTAAGCCATAGAGATCTGTCGTTATGTGCATAAACCCACGGTTGAGGGATTCATACACGCAGGAAATACAGGTCATACTTAAGCACACATCTATTGGCCACCCTTGTAACCCCTATTGGTACCCCTTTGAGTGGTAGCGCATCAGACATCACCTATGTATGGATCGACCCAGATTACCTGAAGCCCTCTTTAGATAAACCGATCGAACGCCTAACTGCTATAGTTCCACCAAGAACAGTCGGGAAGATACTCTCTAGTACCTGGGTAGTCGGGTAGTACAACTAAGGGTATGGTCTAGCCTCCTTAGTTAGTGCCCTGAGATATTGGGCCGAGTACTACTGTTGGACCCCACACATATATCAGAGAGCTATAACATAGGGCAAACTCTTCTCTGTAGAACCCTTGAATACCTAACCCTTGGGGACAGAAACATAAACAAATTAAAACAGACAAGATCTATTGCCACACAACTTTGTTCGATTTGCCAAAACACTACAAATTTCTTCCTGGTTCAGCATTTGGGCATTTCATCACTACAGTTTTCTTCAGACTGAAGTATAAATCCATAGGTGTAACCTCAGACTAGAGTATAACTCCACAGGTGTAAAAAAAAAAAAAGTCTGGAAATGTTTGCACCATTATTTGAGACCTATTCCATTGGATTCATCTCTTCGCCCTTATCCCATTCATACATATCATTTTTCAGCAAAAGTTTTGACCCCACCTGCCCCATTTTGGCTCCCTCATCATCATGGCCCATACCCGTATCTAAGACCTAGAATATCGCTTCAATACCTTGCAATCTAATTTCACCGAGACCCAACATGAAGTGAAACAACTTAGTGCCAATGTTTCCGCAAACAATACAACCATGCAAGCCTCAATGGAGCAAATCAAACAATACCTAACCACCCATCTTGAATCTGTCACTTTGATTCTCTGCACCAAGATGCATATCCCTATAAATAACCCTTTATCTGACCCACCTCCAGATACTAAAGCTGAACATTCCTCTAACTTTTAGCACCATCACTTTCAACGTGACCTATGCCTTTCATAGGTGGATGTGACCAAATTTGATGGCTTAGATCCCACTGGTTGGGTAACCTAAATGGAACATTATTTCTCTTTATACGACATTACATATGACTTAGCCAAACTCTGGTATGGTGTTCTCGATCTATATCAAGAACATTGGCAATGGTGGCAATGGAGAAAAAAATCCTGTTAAGGGTATATTGCTTGGACACAATTTGTGGCAGAGATTTATGAATTCTTTGACATTGACACCAACCATTTGGGTTGTTTGACAAAGTTGAAACAATCAGGAACAATGGAATACTGTATAGCTTCTTTTGAGCGCTTGGATTTTTGGACAGAGGGCACGTTTGATGCCTTTTTCCGAGAGTGTTTTATCAGTGGCCTCAAGGATGAGATTCGGGCCCATGTCCTCATGGCTCATCCTCAAAGTTGGGTGGAGGCTCCTAAAAGTGCTAAATAAGCACAACAAGTTGTATCTTCTCAAAACCAGAAACCCTCCTTTATCCCTCACACTAAACCCATAAATACCACTACTCCCTCTGCTCCACTAAAGATCCAAAAATTGACCAGGGTTGAAATGGATGAATTCAAACTCAAAGGCCTTTGTTATAATTGTTATGACAAATACTTCCTGGACCACAAGTGTAAGGAAAAAAATCTTTTTATGGCCATCTCGGAGGATATTTCAGAAGAGGATGTTGAAACTCCCCTTGTGTCTGATTCAACTGAAACCACTAACATAACCCCTCCCGAAGTAGAACTGGTCATTTCCCTCAATTCTCTCATTGGATTCTCTGCTCAACAAACACTCAAGCTAATCGGTTACATCAAGCATAGGAAGGTCATCATTTTGGTTGATAGTGGAAGCACCCATAATTTTATTCATCGCCGCATTGCCCAAGAAACTCATTGCTACATCCATGTTGTCAATAATTTCCAAATCATGATTTCCAATAGTGGCTCCATGAAATGTGGAGGGCGTTGTGAAAATGTGTGTCTCCAAATTGGTGACTACCACCTAAAATCCCATATGTTTTCTATCGACATGGCCAGTTGTGACAATGTGTTGGGTGCAGACTGGCTAAGGACTTTGGGTCCCATTCTCATGGATTTTAAGGAATTAACCATGAAATTCAACCAGGAGGGCCAACAATATAAGTTCCAAGGCATCACCACTAGTTCACCTGAGATCATTAGTTCCCATCGTATGGAAAAACTGCTAAAAAAAGGTCATTCTGGTTTTATTGCCCAACTCCATGCCATACAAGCAAAAAAGACACCCTCGGTGCCGCAAGACCTCCAATCCATCTGATCCAGGTGGATATCAGTGGCCACCCACCTTTCCTAGCTGGCTCAAAACAACTTTCTAGCAATTTTGATAATTTACTATTTTTAGCAATTTTTCGGGTCCTAAACTTCCGAAGCCGTTTTGAGGCCCTAAACAACATTTGTGGGGGTATGTTGCAGTCGCGAAAATTCATGTGAAACTGTTGTAGTCCTTGGATAGATCTTTCCAATGGGCAATCATACGCCTAAAACGGAGATCGCATGCAAAAGTTACAACCCCAGGAAGTTGATGTACTAACTTACCCAAACGAGGCCCACATGACTTTTGGCGCTTCATCTCCTAGGGTTAGGTTTTTGGATGTTTAAGGTTTTTGAAACCCCTATTTATTGTAAAAATGCCTTGAGAGCTCATTTTAATTATCTTCTTGTGAATGAGCGCAGTTGTCACATCTCTTCTCAGAAATAAGCCACCACCATTCCAACAAGCTTGTTTTCCGCTGCATTTTATAGTTTCAGCTTATTTCCTTATTGAATAGAAAACCAGTTTTACTATATCTCTATTATTTTGTGTTAAGCATTTGGTAATAATATGTAGTCATTTCGTTCTGCTCATAAAATTTGGATCAGTGGTATCATAGCGGTCTGCTCCTTATCATCTTAATGCATGTCCCCAACGAGGTTGGAGTACAAAGATTTGGGTCTCGAGCTTGTTTCTCTTGAGGACACAATCTCTCGCACACCCAAGCGACCTCTCATGGAAGGAGAAAAGGAAGATGATAGGACAAGATATCCTTTCAAACTATTGATTGAGGAATCCCTCACGCAATAGAGGAACGAGATGATGGATAATTTCGAGCAAATCCTTCGGCGACTACCAACAGGTGACGCATCTTCTTCAAGCAGAGGCACCACCCCCTTCACCGCCCCCTTCAAGGTACAAATAAACTTTAATATTCCTATATTTGAAGTTTAGATAGATGCAGATTTTGTAGACAAGTGGTTGAATCTACTAGAAGGGTATTTCTCTATCCATAACTTTTCGAATAGAGAAAATATTACTTTTGCGCTCCTCAAGGCTGTTCCCCATGTCAAAGATTGGTGGGAAACTTTCTATGAGAAAAAGGAAACAGAGGAACCTTCATTATTTATAGTCACGACCACCTGGGAATCCTTCAGATATGTTATTAAGGAAAAATACTACCCTTTCGGAAGTTATGACGACTTGTATACCAAATGGACCACACTGCGGTAAGAAAGAGACCAAGCAGTGCCAGATTTCACAAATATCTTCCATACCTTGCACACCAAGTTGGGTATTAAATATTCGAAGAGACATCTAGTGCTCAAGTATCGCGGTGCTCTGCATAGATACATCTAGACCGAAATGGAATTTCTAGACATATCATCCTTGGGCACGGCCTACTGATATGCTGTCAAAATCGAGTAGAAGCTCAAACAAAAGACATAACAATTTGGGTCGGGAAACCCCTCACAACAAAATCCAGGAAAGGGTGGCCCCAACCCACAGAACAAAGGAAAAATCGAAGATGCACAGTATTAGGACAACCAATCCAAACCACAAGAAAAAAAGGAAACCGGAAAGAAAAAGAAAGATACGGGGAAGTGGTGCAACTTCCATAAGAGCCCTTGGCATAACACTACTGACTATCGCTCAAAGAAGACATTGGTGGCTGAAGTGAAAGCCTATGAATTAGATGCAGGTTCTAACTCTGATTCAGAACTAGAGAGGGGAAGACATATCATTGACACGGAACCCAGTGCCACCATTGCTACCACCAAGCTCCAACATGGTGAACCAGATAAGCCAGAAGAAGGAGAGCACCTCTTCCATTCCTAGATGTGGGTAAAAGGCACCCCACTACACTTCATTGTTGATAGTGGTAGATAGAAGAACCCCATCTCAGCAGAGGTCGTCAAGCGGCTGTCCCTGCCGACAACACCACACCCACAACCCTACACCATTGGATGGCTCCACCAAGGAAGCGATCTCCACGTCAGCCAACAGTATCGACTATTGTATGGAATCAAGCCCTTCAAGGATGAGGTATTGTGTGATGTTGCTCCTCTCAAAGTTTGTGATGTTATTTTGGGCCAACCTTATTTATGGAAATATCATGCTATATATGAGTCTAGGCCTCGTAGTGTTATTATTACTTTGAACAGGAAATTGTACAATATACCTGAGGCTGTCCCACCTAGTGTTATTTCCATGATCTCTGCTAAGCAATGTAGGAAGGTCATCTCTCAGATGGGGAAGTTTGTCTTCTTCCTGATCTACTCTACGAATGAGAGAAAAATCATAGCCACATCTAGGGTCTCTGCGGCCGACCTCTCCACACAGCAGAAGCAAGTAGACAAGGTCGTGGAAGAATACTCGGATATCTTCTCCTCGCCTACCGGGGTACCTCTACACTGCCAGGTCAAGCACCCCATTGATCTGACCCCCGACACACCGCTTCCCAATGGGCCAGTATATAGTCACTCTCTATTAGAGAATGAGGAGATCAAGCGACATATCCAATAATTTCTCCACAAAAGGCACATCCATCCTAGCTCATCACCTTGCGAGAGCCCAATCGTGCTAGTACAGAACAAAGATGGAACCTGACAACTTTGCATTGATTATCGGGCTCTGAATAAAATCACAGTCAGAAACTGGTACCTGATTCCCCGAATCGATGACCTCCTCGATCAACTCATGGGGGGCAAATACTTCAGTAAGATTGATCTGAAGTCTGGCTATCACCAGGTCCCGATAGAACAGACAGATCTATGGAAGACCGCCTTCAAGTCAAAGGAATGCCTTTTTGAATAGTTTGTCATGCCCTTTGGATTAAAAATGCTCCATCCACTTTCATGAGGATGATGGATGATATCTTGCGACCATTCACCAATACTTTTGTAGTGGTGTATCTTGATGACATTCTCATTTACAGCAAGACTTGGGCCGAACACTTGCAGCATATTCAACAGGTTTTGCACACCTTGCAATAGCACAAGCTATATGCCAACTTGGAAAAATGCTCCTTCGACATGGACAAGGTCCATTACCTAGGATACATCATTGATCAACATGGAATACATGTGGATCCATCCAAGATCCAAGTCATCCATGACTGACCAGCCCCAACCACACTCACAGAGATTCGGAGCTTCTTGGTCCTTGCCAATTTCTACCGCACCTTTGTGTTGGGATTCTCCCATATTGCATGGGCCTTCAGCCAAATAACCAGAGGTGGTGGTAAGGAAAAATTTGCATGGGGCCAGCCCCAACAACAAGCATTCGATGATTTGAAGCAATGCTTGTTCTCAACCCCAGTACTTTCACTACCAGACCTACAACAACCCTTTGAGATTGATACTAATGCTTCAGACTATGCTGCGGGTGCCATTCTCACGCAGCACGACCACCCCATGGCCTATCATAGTGTGACACTATAAGATATTGTCTGTAAGTACCCTACTTATGACAAAGAAATGTACTCCATTATGTAAGCTTTCCGCCAGTGGAGACATTACATTCTTGGGAGGGAGACAGTCATCCACAATGATCATAAGCCACTGCAGTTCATGCAGACATAAGGAAAATTGTAGAATGACCACCATCAAAAGTGGTCCACATACTTGCAGCAATTCCACCTCAACATCAAGTATAAAACAAGAAGCACCAACAGTGTCGCTGATTGCCTCAGCAAACCACCAGTCGTAGCACTCACCACAGTGCTAGACTCCTGCGGCCATGAGACCTCTGGATGGCCCCAACTCTATGAGACAGACCCGGACTTCACCACCATCTACCAAATCTTGTGTGCAAAGGTAGTTGTCAATAATTTCCATCTTCAGGATGGGTTGTTGTGTCATCTGGGACATATATGTGTTCCCTCAAGTGAGCGAGTGAATATGATCTGGGAAGCCCACTATAGCTGGGTGGCAGGACACTTTGGCATCGAAAAGACAGTGGCGATGCTAGAAAAACATTTCTACTGATCGAAAAGTATATCAGGTCTTGCACTGCTTGCGCCATTGCCAAACAAACCACTAAGAAACAGGGCTTGTACACCCCTCTTTATACTCCTGAAAGACCATGGGAATCCATCTCAATGGACTACATGTTGAGCCTCCTATCCACCAAGCGATGAAATGTTTGTGTTTTTGTGGTTGTCGATCGCTTTTCTAAGATGGAGATTCTGGTTTCTTGCAAGAAGAGCATCATAGAAGAAGCCACTGCCAAGCTCTTCTTTGAATGAGTCTGGGTACATTTTGGAATCCCACAAACCATTGTCTTAGATCGGGACAGTCAATTTCTCAGCACATTTTTGTCGAGCCTCTGGTCACTACTGGACAACAAGCTCACCAAATCCACGACCTTCCACCCCCAGACAGATGGCCAAACCGAGGTCATAAATCGAATGATCGTGCATATCCTGCACATGTATAATTCCAATCACCCTCGCACATGGGATGAGAGTCCTTCCTATGTCCAACATAGCTACAATCGAGCCCTGCATAGCTCAACTGAACACAACCCCTTTTAGGTGGGGTTGGGATTCCAACCATTGGGTCCCATAGATGTTGCACTTCCCCTTGCGGTCACCTCGACCGACTCCTCTCCTACTCCAACTGAGGATGACAAAGCCACTTGATTCATTGAGAGGATCCATCACATCCGCCAACAGGTTCAGGATATCCTACAGAAGTCTAATGACAAGTACAACCAACGCCATGATCAACATTGGGTTCCACATAAGTTTCAGGTGGGCAACAAAGTTTGGTTGCATTTGAAAAATGAATGCCTTATAGGACCCCATCGAAATCTTCACCCACTCCGATATGGGTCGTACACCATCACCAAGGCTATGGGGAATAATTCTTTTGTTCTCAACATTCCTTCTTTCCTTGGCCTGCACTCAGTGTTCAATGTGGACCTCCTTCAGCCTTATTTCCCACCATTATTGGACACCTCAGACGTAGCAGAATAGCTGACACCAACATATCTCAACCCTGACTACATACAACAGGAATCCAGTGATCAGATTGTTGACACACAGATTAAAGGCACTCGACAACAAAGGATCCATCTTTATCGAGCCGTCAAAGCAGGGCAGCTCCTGCACCAAGGCAAGTGGCTCACCCGGGGCCAAATTCAGTAGAAATTTCCTCATCTGATGGGGGAACTCAATGCAATGGAGACCATTTCTTCCTAAGGATGGAGGATTGATCCAGGTGGATATCGGTGGCCACCCACCTTTCCCAGCTAGCTCAAAACAACTTTCTAGCAATTTTGATAATTTACTATTTTTAGCAGTTTTTCGAGTCCTGAACTTCCGGAGCCGTTTTGAGCCCCTAAACGACATTTTTTGCGGTATGTTGCATTTGCAAAATTTCATCATGAAATTTTTTGCAACTTTTGTATTCCTCAAATAGATCCTTCCAATGGGCTATGATACACCTAAAATAGAGATCGTATGCAAAAGTTACGGCCTGGGAAGTTGATGTACTGACTTACCCAAACGGGGCCCACATGACTTTTGGTGCTTCATCTCCTAGGGTTAGGTTTTTGGATGTTTAGGGTTTTTGAAACCCCTGTTTATTGTAAAAAGGCCTTGAGAGCCTCATTGTAATGATCTTATTGCAAATGAGTGTAGTCATCACATCTCTTCTCAGAGACAAGCCACCACCATTCCAGCAAGCTTGTTTTCCGCTGCATTTTACAGTTTCAACTTATTTCCTTATTGAATAGAAAACCAATTTTACTGTATCTCTATTATTCTGTGTTAAGCATTTGGTAATAATCCGTAGTGATTTCATTATTCTCATAAAATCCGGATCACCATCCTTTCTAAACACCAAGTGGTCTTTTCCACCTCCCAAGGACTCCCTCTTTCCCACGGTGTTCATGATCATTCCATTCCCCTTGTACTAGGAAGCCTTCCTCCTAATATTTGTCTGTATCATCACCCCTTTTCCCAAAAAAATGAAATTGAGAAAATGGTCTAGGAAATCCTTAACGCAGTCGTTATCCTCCCTAGTATGAGCCCCTATTCTTCTCATGTGGTCATGGTCTTGATTAAAGAAGGTTCTTGGCGAATGTGTCCTGACTTCTGTGCCCTCAACAAAATTACCATTAAAGACAAATTTCCCATTCCTGTCATTGATGACCTCTTGGATGAATTGAGTGGCACCCATTTCTTTATTAAACTTGATCTTCATTCTGGATACCACCAGATACGTATGAAAGAGGTAGACATTCCGAAGACTACCTTTAGAACTCATGAGGGACACTATGAGTTTTTGGTCATGCCCTTTGGCTTGTTTAATTCCCCCTCCACTTTCCAAAACCTCATGAATCATGTCTTTTGTCCTTTTATTCATCATTTTGTCTTAGTTTTCTTTGATGATATCCTCATCTATATAAAAACATGGATAGAACATATTTCCCATGTGGATTGAGTTCTCCATCTACTCTCTCAACACCAAGTTTTCCTGAAACAGTCTAAATGTGATTTTGGTGCCTGAGAAGTCGAGTACTTGGGTCATCTGGTTGGCAAGGATGGCATCAGGGTGGATCCTAAAAATATTGAAGCTATGAAAGACTGGCCTCACCCGAAGACTCTCAAAATCTTGCATGGATTTCTGGGCTTAACAGGTTATTATCGCAAGGTTGTTAAGAATTATGGAAAGATTGCAACACCTCTCACTACATTCCTCAAAAAGAACCCTTTCACTTGGTCTCCAACAACTGCTCAAGCTTTTCAAACCTTGAAGATGGCCATGTTCACCACTCCAGTTCTAGCCCTGCCTAATTTCACAAATACCTTTGTCTTGGAATGTGATGCTTCAGGGAAAGGAATTGGTGCTATCCTTATGCAAGAGGGTCGGCCTTTGGCCTTTACCAACAAGAAATTGTCTGAAAGAAATATGGGAAAATCAATCTATGAAATGGAAATGTTGGCTATTCTGCATGCCATGGATCTGTGGTGCCCTTATCTATTAGGGAAACTCTTCCAAATTAAGACAGACCATCAAAGCCTCAAGTATTTTCTAGAACAACGCATTTCCTCCCTGAAGCAACAAAAGTGGGTGACCAAGCTCTTTGGATATGATTATGAGATCATTTACAAGAAAGGAAAAGACAATGTGGTTGCGGATGCACTTTCCCAAAAATATGAAGATGAAGGATCCCTTTTTTCTCTTTCCTTCATTGTACCAGATTGGCTCCAAGTCGTTCGCCAGGAATGGCTATAAGATCCCAAAAGTTCACAGTTGATCCAACAATTGCATTCCAATGCTCCAACTTCCCCAAGGTACTCTTGGCTCCATGATGAGCTTCGATATAAAGTTTGTTTGTATTTAAGTAAAAAATCAAAAATTAAATCCAAGGTACTTTTTGAGCTTCATGCTACACCCACAGTTGGGCACTCAGGGTTTACCAAAATCTATGACAGGGTCAAGCGCTATTTTTTATGGGATGGCATGAAACAAGACATTCGTAATTTTGTCATTGAATGTGATGTGTGTCAATGCAACAAGGGTGAAACCGTCAAATCTCCGAGCACACTACAACCTCTTTTGATTCCACCTACTATTTGGAGGGATATCTCTATGGATTTTATTACAGACTTACCCAAATCGGGAAATAAATCAGTCATCATGGTGGTTGTTGATCGCCTTTCCAAGTATTCTCATTTCTATACTCTTCAACACCCATTTACAACATCCACAGTGGCTCAACTTTTCATGGATCGGGTCTTCAAGCTTCATGGCATGCCACATTCTATTGTTTTTTATCGCGACCCAACTTTCACTAGCAATTTTTGGCAAGAACTATTCAAGCTACAAGGCACCCAATTGCAGCTCAACACAACTTATCATCTCCAGACTGATGGTCAAATGGAAGTTGTCAACAGGTTTTTGGAAACATATTTGAGGTGTTTTGTCTTAGAAAATAAAAATCAGCGGGCTCAATGGTTACCCCTAGCTGAATGGTGGTACAACACTTCATACCATACAACTACATGGATGGCTCATTTTGAAGCGGTATATGGACAAAATCCACCTTTAATTCTCTCATACTTAGCTGGTGTCTTGAAGGTCCAGGTGGTTGACCAATTGCTTACAGATCGAGAATATATTCTCCATACCCTCAAAGATAATTTGTTCATGGCACATAATCACATGAAGCAACAAGCAAATCAAGGTCGCTCTGAACATCAATTTGCAGAAGGGGATCAGGTGTTTCTTCAACTGCAACTTTATAAAAAAAATTCCCTCAAGGACGAACATTGTCAGAAGCTAGCGACCAAATTTTATTGTCCTTATACCATTCTCAAGCATGTGGGACAGGTGGCCTATCAGTTAGCTTTGCCCAGTCAGTCTAAGCTACATTCTGTTTTTCATGTTTCATGCTTAAAGAAGGTGATTGGAACTAAGTGCCAAATTCAAACCAACCTTCTCGAGTTAGCAGAAGAAGGATCCATTTGGCTACAACCACAAGACGTTTTGGAAAAGAGAAAGCGTTACCTGCATCAGAGAACCATCAAGGAAGTGTTATTCCATTGGAAAGATACAACTCCAGCATATGCCACTTGGGAACCTACTACCATTCTGCAGCAATTTCCACATCTCAAGCCTTGAGGACAAGGTTGTTTTTAAGGGGGTGGACATGTTAGGTTCCTAACCCGCACATAGGTAGAACAATATATTAAGATATAATAAAGGTCAATATTAATAATGCCTTTCAATAAAATATAATAAGTCAAATGTAATAAGACCTAATAGAAGCTTCCTCTTCTAGAAGGATCTTCCTCTAGATGATTCTTTTGATAGACATATTTAGTATAAATAGGAGTCGAGGGTATCAGAACCCTAGCTTGGATATTATTGTAATATATCTCTACTTGACTGGAGGTTTCCCCCTTGAAGAGGCCCTTCAACATTTCTCTCAGAATCAAAGTGCTATTTTTTTTGTTATTCATATATCATTTCAGTGTTATTGTGGTGATTGTTCTAGTTATATCGTTGTTATTCTAGCATTTTATTTCTATTCTGCATACTTTTTATATCTGGTATATTACAATTTTGGTATAGTGGAATACTTTATAGTTACATTTTAGAAATTGTCTTTCATAATAGAGGGCATGTTTGATGCATTCTTTAAGGAATTATTTATCAATGGCCTAAAGGATGAAATCCAATATGAGGTCCTCATGGCTCTCCCCAAGACTTGGTTGGAATCTACTCAATGTGCCAACAAAGAAAAACAAGTTGTCTTTTCCCATAACCAAAAATACACTTTTCTTCCTCTCCCTCAACCTACCAATCACACCCCTCATACTAATCCTCTCAATATCCATAAATTAACTAGGTTAGAAATGGTTGAACACCAAATCAAGGGCCTTTGTTATAATTGCGATGAAAAATATTTTCCAGGGCACAAGTGTAAGGAAAAAATATTTTTATGGCCATTTCTAATGATTTCATTGATGAGGAGGTTGAATTTTTCCAGGTGGAAGAAATACCCCCAACCGATGCTCCTACTCCACCCTTTGATCCACTAGAAGTTGAACCATTGATTTCACTGCATGTCCTCACTAGCTTCTCTGCTCCCTAAAACCTCAAGCTCATTGGATACATTAAGCATAGGGAGTTCATAATCCTTGTTGACAGTGAAAACACCACAAATATTATTCATCATCGCATTGATTAGGAAATCAATTGCTATATCTGTGTAGACAACAATTTTAAAATCATGATTGCCAATGGAGGTTCCATGAAATGTGGAGGGAATTGTGAAAATGTGCATCTCCAAATTGGTTAGTACAACCTAAAATCTCATATGTTTGTTATTGACATGGGTGGTTGTGAAAGTGTGCTTGATGAAGAATGGCTATGCACTCTTGGCCGCAATCTCATGGATTTTAACTAATTAGCCATGCAATTCCAATAGGAGGGACACCTGTATAAGTTTCAAAGAATCATAGTAGGCTCCCCTGAGATCATCAATTCCCATTGAATGGGAAATCTCTTCAAAAAAGGTCATTCAAGAATTATTTCCCAACTCCATTCCATTCAAGAAGTTGAGACACACTTTATGCATCTTGAACTCCAATATATCCTCTCCAAACACCAAGATTTTTTTTACACCCTGTTGATGATTAAAATCGCAACAAATTTTTTGCCCGCAAAGTGTTGCTAAAGCCTATTATGATAATGATAAATAATAATAGTAGGTGATAACCCCTTGTAGATTGGATATCAGGTCTACTTCTTATTTGGTGTTATGTTAATTTTTGACACCGTTTACATGGTTGATGACATATTGTTTTTCTATTGGATGATGGATCAATTATGCATGTTTCTTTTGCTGCTCCAGGCTCAAGTTTTTATGTTACAACATCCTAGGTTATTCATGGTTACCATTGCTACTATTCTTGGATCTATTACTTGTGATTCCTGCAACAAATATCTGTTAGTAATAACAAATAAAGAGGATATTAAACAATATGAACAAAAATGCAAAGGGAAGAAATTATTCTATACTAACTTGCTACACTATATGCATCAAGAGGATCATGGTAAACCCTAGCTAACATATGATAGCCATGCAATTTATTGAATTTATATATAACCATAGTTGGCATGCATAGTTGAAATGGTAAATATATGATGTGGATAGTTCTTTTGGCAATTAAAAGTTGGTTGTTTCGATGCATGGTTTAGGTCGAATGATTTGTTGAGATAATAGTTGGCGCGTACTAAGAAATTAAATGAACTTGAGTGTGGAGGTGACGTTCATTTACTACACATCACCCTTACTCCCTCTATTGGTCGCCACCCTAGTAAGGCTATTGTTCAAACTTATTGTTGTGGTTAGGTTCTGATTTCTTAGCAGAGAGGATCTGCTCGACCAACTCGTGTTAAGGTGTTTGATTACATGTATGTCTTTCTTGGGCCATTCATGAGTTTACTCTAGTTATGAAATGGATATTGGCTTAGGTGTATTGGTTTGTGCTTTCTTTCAGTATTGCAATTGTGTAAGATTGTGATTTTGAAATGGAGCGTTGATGGTTTTCTCTACAATAATGTTGAAGCAATAATGTTTTGGTCATCTTGGGTGTTAGCATCCATAAGGGCCCTTTTTTTTCCTTGTTGGTTTGGTTGGAAGGTTTTTTGTTTGGTTTGGGTGCCTGGCTATCCTAACGCATTCGTCACCATACCCAGTCTTTGGTTTTTGTGGGTTTAATGGTTGGAAGCACTATGTGTCATTGCGCTTTGTTCACTTGAGTATTGGTTTGTTTTGACCATTAAAGGTCGCGTAGTGGGTTATTTGGTTATTTCTTGGCCCTTCACTTCAAAATTATGGTTGCTGATTGGAGAGCCATGAGGGTTATACCCTGCGATTGTTAAGTATCATTGCCAGGCCAAATTGGAGCCTCACCCTTTTGTTTTATCCCTCATGTCGCAGGATCTGTTACCTATCCATGAATCAATTGTGGTTCTCTCTGCGTATGAACTGTTGGTCTTCAAAGTTTTCACCATTGGAAGGAGTCAGCCCTAGCTTTACCTTTGTTGGTCATAGATCAAACCTTCAAATCTATAGGTCTGAGGGTTTATATAGAACACTGGTGTGACCTGTCAGGTTTACTACTTGGTTATTGTTGGATGATCGTACATTGTCGACTAAATTGAGTACAGGCTCGCCTAGTTGGTCATGTGACAGTCATGTTGGTTTTGGTATCTAGTCACTACCTATGTTATTACAATGGATAAACCCTAGATTTTTAATTGGACCAAAATACACAGTCTCTCTCCTTGTGTTTGATAAATCAATATTGTTTAAATTGAGAGGGTCGCAGCCCCAATTTGAGTCGATGTGTGGATCAGGGATGATTTTAAGGATGCAAATTTATTTTAAAATGTAGAAACCTTAGCGAATCTTACTAATCATTCATATGCCAACTATAAATGATTGGCGATATTTTTGTAAAAATATTCAAATTTCTAAGGATTTTATATAGTTTTTATAAAATTTTGGCGATTTTTAAGGTAAAATAATTTTATCCTATAGAATTTGGGTGAATCATTTTAAAAATAGAGAATCTTGTTTTTGGAAAAACCATGGAAAATTAGACCATGAGCGAAATTGAGCCCCTAAAATCATCCCTAGTGCCATGTATATGTGTTGTTTCCACAACATCTTAAGTCGGTTGTTGATTGTTACTATAGTCCAAGTATAGGCTCAACATTGAATTGGTTGATATACAGTCATTGTCTTTTCGCACTAGGATTATTTTGATGTTTAACATGGCATTATGATGCCCGTGCATACTACATTTGTGTGTGTGGTTTCTACACCATGAATAAATGGTCATTGTAACTATGAGTTCTTTTTTGGGGGGAAATGGTTATTACAACTGGGATGACTGTAGAAATTTCATCCACTGTCTGTGTTATGGTTATTTGATTGCATCATTGGCGATGAGCCCAAATTTTACACAGCATGGTTGATTGCAGTTTGATTAATTCAAAGCAATACTGTATTAGATTGATAGATCGACATGATGGGTTACGTTATTACTGTGACTGTGTGTTTGGAATTTAAGAATGAGAATTTTGCATCATGGTGTTTTGGGTGGCTACCCACTGTGCATAATTTGGATAATTTTGGGTTCCACACTCATAGATAGTCACAGAGTTTTAAGCACGACCTTGTTGCAATTTGATTATTTGTTTTGTGAAGTCAGGCATGTTGTTGTGTTGGATGGATAGCCCAACATTTTGATTATTTGGATTTGCATTGAATTGATCTTGTACAATGAAAGAATTGCAATCGCATGATTGAATTATTTTGTGCATAGCATGTGTTGGAATGGTGGTTGTTGTCTACCTGTTTAAATGACGAGTCAGGGTTTTACAATTAAATCTGGATATTTGGTTTGATTTCCATTATGTATGTTTAAATAAAGTCATGTATGTTAAATGGAAGGCTTGATTGCAGTGACAATATGACTTCATTGCATTTTTGAAACATGACTTTGTTATATTTGATGATTGAAGAAATGTGTGGGAAGTGGTTGATTTTGATGGTTAACAGAGTGGAAATAGTTACCAGTATGCATTGAGAATTGTTATAAGATGGAAATTGGGTAAATAAAAGGAACATAACTTCCTTACAGATTTTGTGGAATTCATACTGTCTTTCTGATATCATTATGTTAGATATTTGACTATGAATAGTGAACTAGCTAATACACAGTGATTGTTATGATTTTTTAGTTGGTGTATCTCCTTTTAACAGAATGATTACTTGATTAATTTTGTGGAAAATACCCGCTCTCATTCCCCACCATTATTTATCTTTCGCTAATTGCAACCCCATTGCCTTTCCACATTCATTTTTCACTCCCTGTTCTAAATTGATTATAGTCAAGAAAAATTATGTGTTGAAGTAGTTGGCAGTAGCGGTATCTTGGTTGAACTACAGTGATGTTTCTTTAGTTTACAGTCGATTGTTGTTTTCTTTGAGTAGTAATCATATTTTATCCCACTCATCATATCATTTTTCACTCAATACAAACCCCTCACATATCCCAGGACCTTTTATTCACCCCCTTCTCACTGATAAACAGTAAAAAAAATTGTATGGATTGGATTGCATGAGTCTGGTACATTGTTGAGCCAAATCTATTTCATATTTTAAGAGTAGTTATGTATGGTTATTTAAAATACTATTTTCTAATCAATCATTCATATGGGGATGATATATTCAAATAAAAGGATGAAAACATATGCCTACTAAGCCTCTGTCAAAGAGAAGGCCACTACTATCCCTTCCACATATTCATATAATTCAGGTAAATCCATGTTCTCCCACTTGGATTGGAAAGATGATTGCTCTCATATGATCAGAAAGATGAGGTTTAAATATTCTACATGGCCTAAGATAGTTTCAGAAGGACTAAAATATGATATCATCAGCAAGGGAAAAATTTCCTCACAAACCGAGAAATATGGCTTTTGAGTGTTATTTTATCTATTGTCATTGACAGTTGACTTCAGGGATCTTTGGACAACACGTTTTATTTTTTTTGGATATATGAGTAATACTTTTGAGAATAATTTCAAATATCATAAGCTAAATTTTCAAATGTGAATATGTGGATGGGAGTCACAAGGAGGTGTGTTTTTCTTAACTAAGTAGTTATGTTATGAGCTAAAGAGAGTCACAAGGGGTCCCACCTACTAGTTATTATTTATTTACAACCCTTATTATGATTATTACCTTGCCCCCATAACTAAAGTTGGTTGGGTATTTTAATTAACTTAAATAATGAGTTGGTTCAACTACTTCAACCAATTCTAATTTTTTTAAAAGAAAAAGGAAAGGGAGGAACATGGGGGGGGATAGAAGCAGAAGAATACTAAGGTTTTCTCTTTGATTTTATGTTGATATAGTTCAGTTTTCATTCATTCATTTATTCATCACAAGCCTAATTCTCTTTTATGATAGCAGGGTCTTATTGTAGACAACAATATTCAAGGTTGAATCACATCATCCAGACACTTGTTTTTCAGAGGTGTTGATCTATATTTGACAGTATGTGTAGACTTGTCCTTTTGTGAATTAGTTTTCATGACTGACAAAGGATATTGTGCAGAGTCAAGTGGGAAACAATCTGTGTCAAGTTGATCCATATTTTAGAGTTCAGTTTTGGTTTTCTGTCAAAGGTCCTTTTGTATGTTCCATTGGAGATGTCTAAGTTTGACTTTGGTCCAAAATTTTTGCATGAGATTTTGTAAAGAAAAAGACTCTTTGGTGAATTTGAATGAAGTAAAGGATTGGTTTATGTCTCATCTGTCTTTATTATCATCTTGGTGACTTTAATTATATCTTTACATTTATTTCAGCAACTGATATGTTCAAAAAATTACATAAAACGTAAATTTTCAGCAAGCTTTTTATTGATAAAAGACTAGCCTAAGAACTCGTAATCAATACTTGTGAGTTAGGATGTTATTTTTGTTGGCTATAAAAATAGGGTGATATTCCTGTCTACTTTGACTTAGCCAAGAAAAGTACGAAAATTCTTGAGTAATATCATTTCATATCTTTTCCTCAAAACACCCCCCATTGACTTCCCCCTTTCCCGTGGTGTTCATGATAATTCCATTCCTCTAGTCCTGGGCAGTATTCCTCCTAATTTTCACCCTTATCATCATCCATTTTCCCATAAGAAAGAAATTGAGAAACAATTTCAAGAATTGCTCGACACATGTGTTATTCGTCCTAGTACAATCCCCTATTCTTCTCTTGTGGTCATGCTACTAAATAAATAAGGCACTTGGTGCACGTGTCTAGACTTTCATTCCCTCAACAAAATCACCATCAAAGAAAAAATTTCCATTCCTATAATTGATGATATATTGGATGAATTGAGTGGTGCTCAGTACTTTACTAAACTTGATCTTCATTCTGGCTACCACTAGATTTGTATGAAAGAGGAATACATTCCCAAGACTGCATTTATAACTCATGAGGGTCACTGTGAGTTCTTGGTAATTACCTTTGTCCTATGTAACTCTCCCTCCACTTTCCAAAGTCTCATGAATCATGTCTTCCATCCTTTTCTCCATCATTTTGTATTAGTTTTCTTTCATGATATTCTCATCTATAGTAAAACTTGGACATCTCATATCACCCATGTGGATCAAGTTCTTCATCTACTCTCTCAACACCAACTTTTCCTCAAAAAATATAAATGCACCTTTGGAGACTCGAAAGTAGAGTACCTGGGTCATATTGTTGGCAAGGATGGTGTATGGGTGAATCCTAAGAAAATTGAATCTATGTGGGATTAGCCTTGCCTAAAAACTCTTAAGATCTTGCATTGTTTTCTAGATTTAATGGGATATTATCGCAAGTTTATACAAAGTTATGGAAAAATCACCACACCTCTCACTGCCCTCCTTAAAAATAATGCTTTCACTTGGACTCTAGTAGTTTATCAATCCATCCATTTCTTGAAAGAGGCTATGTGCACGAATCCTTTCCTAGCACTTCCTGACTTTACAAAGACATTTTTCCTAGAATGTGATGCTTCAGGGAAAGGAATTAGGGAAGTCCTCAAGTAAGATGACAAGACTTTGGCCTTCACTAGAAAACCACTTTAAAATAGACATTTGGGCCAATCAATCTATGAAAATAAAATGATGGCTATTATACATTCTGTGGATCGTTGATGTCCTTATTTATTGGGGCAATGCTTCCAAATTAAAATTGATCATCAAATCCTCAAGTATTTTCTAGAACAACGAATTTCATCCCCAGAGAAGAAAAAATGGGTGACCAATCTATTTGTATATGATTATGACATAATTTACAAGAAGGGAAAATAAAATGTGATTGTTGATGCTCTTTCTCAAAAGTATGAAGAAGAAGGGTCCCTCTTTTACCTCTCCTTCATTTTATCATATTGGGTCCAAGTTGTTCACCAGGAATGGCTGCAAGAACCCAAACCTTATAGCTTGATCCAACAATTGCAACACCATTCTTCAGCTTCTCCATTTTTCTCTTGGCACAATGAAGAGATTCTCTACAAAGGCCATTTGTGTTTAAGAAAACAATTGTAACTTAAATCCATAGTTCTTTTTTAACTTCATGCTTCACCCACAGTTCGCAATTCCGGGTTTACCAAATCTTATGAATAGGTCAAACATTATTTTTTCTGGGATAGTATGAAATAGTATTTCCCCACCTTTGTGGTTGAATGTGATGTATGTATCAATGCAACAAAGGAGAAATAGTCAAATTTCTAGATACACTTTAACCGCTTCCCATTCCTTTTGCTATTTGGAGGGATATTTCTATGGATTTCATTGTTGGATTACCTAAATCAAGAAATAATTCAATCACCATGGTGGAAGTATATTGTATTTCCAAATATGCTCATTTATGTTCTCTTCAACACCCATTAATCACATCCACAATGGCTCAAATTTTCATGTATAATATATTTAAACTTCATTGAATGCCTCATTCTATTGTCTCTAAAAAAGATCCAACTTTCACCTGCAATCTTTTACAAGAACTATTCAGTATCCAAGAAACCCAATTGCATCTCATCACTACATATAATCCCTAGACTGATGGCCAAAATGAAGTTGTCAATAAGTGTTTGGAAACATATTCTTGGTGTTTTTCATTTGACAGACAAAATCAATGGGCTCAATGGTTACCCATCCCTAAATTATGGTAAAACACATCTTACCATACAACTACTTGCATGACTCCTTTTGAATCAGTATATAGACAAAAGCCAACATTGATTATGTCTTGCATGCAAGGTTTCTCAAAGGTTCAGGAGGTTAACACAAATCTTACAGTCTAAGACACCATTCTTGTCCCCTCAAAGAAAATTTGGTCATGGATCATAATTTCATGAAGCAACAAGCAGATCGAGGTTGTTTTGAATGTCAATTTGTTGAAGGGGACTAGTTGTTTCTTCATCTACAACCTTATAAGCATACTTCACTCAAAACTTGCTCCAAAATTTTATGGTCCTTATACAATTATCGAGTGAGTGGGGCCTGTGGCCTACTAGTTAGCTCTGCCCAATCATTCTAAGCTCCATCTTGATTTTCATGTCTCGTGCTTAAAGAAAGTGATTGGGACTAAGTGACAAACTCAAACTAGATTCCCTGAGTTGGATGAATAAGGTTCCATTTGGTTGTAGCCAAAAGAAGTCTTAGATTGGTGAGAGCCTTGTCTTTGTTAGCATACCATCAAGGGAGTGTTAGTTAAGTGGAAAGATAAAAATCCAGAAGATGCCACCTGGAAGTCGGCCACCATTCTACAACAATTTCCTCATCTCAATCCTTGAGGACAAGGATACTCTTCAAGGGGAGGGAATTTTAGGAACCTAACCCCTCACATGGGTAGAATAATATATTTTCCATGAAATAAAGGCCAAAATTAGTTAATAAGGAATATTTAATAAATGTGAACAAGTCAATGTAAGAATACCTAATAGAAGATTTCGCTTCTAGAAATATCTTCCTCTAGAATGTTATTTAGAAGATAGAAGTAGTATAAATAAGAGTAGGAGGCATGAAAAATATTTGTCTTGAGAATTATTGTAATAGAGTGTTTCTTTGCTAGAGGTGCCCCCCTCAAAGAGGAAAGTGAACATTTCTTTCTATCAATAAAGGCATCATTTTTGGTATTGTGGTTCTCTACATTTTGTTGTTCCACTGTTATTTTAAGCAATATTTATATTTTCTTCTTATTATAATAGATCGAGTACCTAATACCATGAATGGTAGGCACTACCAAACAAGTTATGATGTGAAAAAATGGAATGGGAATGTCACAACCTGACTGTATTGAACCTAAGACATGTGTCAACAAAATGGATGGTTAATAATACAAGATGGTGAATGCAGGGAAAAACATACCCCTCTATGCCAGTTTGGAATATGTACCTCAAGTTTAGTGGAAGTTTCCATCTTCATAACAAAGTCCCCATAATCCTATCAATGTGTGGAAACTAGATGCCAAGGTCAATTTAATTAAAAATGACATTTAAAATAACAATAAGTTGATAAAATTAAATAAATCCCACTTTCTTTGTCTCAATGAGAAAAATAATTTTTTGTTCTCCCAAAAAGTTATAAAAGGGAACTTACCATGGTAAAAAGTTCATTCTTCATTTGCAAAGAGAGGTGAGTGGAGAGTTTTTGGAGAAAATCTCCTCCAAGTGTAGGTGTCCACAACTCATCGTGGAGGATTTTCTCCACCATTTATATTGTATTCTAATCTAGGTAAAAACTATGAACTTCATTGATCCAGGTTGATATTGGTGGCCACCTGCCTATTCCAAATGGCTCCTCTTGACAGTTTTTAGTTCAACACATTCTTCTGTACTTCTTTGTAATTGTGGGTTATACACTTTTAGGGCTATCTGAATCCCTAGACAGCGTCCAGGTGGAGATTAGTGGTCGCCCACCTAATCCAACTAGCTTATTTTGGAAGGTTTTATGTCAGTACATCTTGTACTTCCAGGGCTGTTTTGGGACCCTAAATAGTGTTTTTTTGGCTTTACACAGTCAAACTATAGATGGAGTCACAGTTTGACAGCATAATGTGTAGTTCTCAAAAATTCCTTTCCAATGTGCTATCACGCACCTAAAATGGAGGTCATATGCAAATGTTACAACCTCGAGAAGTTGAGGTACCAACTTACCCATAGGGGCCCACATAACTTTTGGTGTTTCATCTCCTAGGGTTAGGTTTTTGGATGTCTAGGGTTTTGGCATTCATGAGTAATGTTAAAAAGTCCTATGGAGCCTCATTGTAATCATTTTTATCAGATGGATGCATGTAGCAGCCACATCTCTTCTCAGATATAACAACCACCATTCGAGCAAGTTGTTTTAGTTCTACAATTTTACAGTTTCAACCTATTTTATTTATTCAATAGAATTTATTCTTCACTGGATATTTGTTTTTGTTCTCTATATCTCTATGTTATGGTATTCAATCTGTTATTCGTTTTTTTCCGCTCATAAATCCAAATTTGTGGTATCAGAGTAGTCTGCTCTTCATTTGTTTTTCTTTGTGCATGTCCCTGATAAGATCTGGGTACAAGAAGTTGGGACTCGAACCAGTCAATACTTTGCAATATCAACCACACCGAACCCGACTGCAACTCATGGGGGACGAGAAGAAAGATGATGGAGTAGGATATCCTTTTAAAATGTTTCTTGAGGATGCCCTTGCGCGACAAAGGAACGAGATGATGGAAACATTTTCACATATCCTTTAGTGGCTGCCCAAAGGAGATGAATATTCATCAAGAGGCCACACAACCCCCTTCAAGGTACAAGTAAATTTTGATATTCCATTATTTGAAGGATTGATAGATGCAGATGTTGTAGATACATTTTTGAATCTGCTCGAAGGGTATTTTTCGGTCCATAATTTTTTTGATATGGAAAAGATCACTTTTGCACTCCTCAAGACCATCCCCCATGTTAAGGATTGGTGTAATGCGAACTTTGAGAAAAGGGCCACAGAGGAATCTGCAATATTTACGATTGCCCCCACCTAGGATTCCTTTAGGGATGTCATTAAAGAACAATACTACCCTACTGGAATCTACAAGGACCAGTACACAAGATGGACCACGCTTCGTCAAGAAAGGGACTAGACAGTACCATATTTCACCAACATTTTCCATACTCTACACACCAAATTGGGTATCAAAGACTCCGAATGACATCTGGTTCTCAAATACCGCGAGTATCTATGTTGGAGAAATTTCTATTTTTGGCACACTAGTTCAGTGGGAATTAACTGACTAATTCTATTTTAGACTTTCTATTTTAAATAATCACTATTATGCTATTATCCATGCATGCATTCTCACATTATGGAATGTTATGTCCTATATATGATTGTATTCCACTCATTCATTGTATCATATTGATCATCATCTATGTATCAATCATCGACTCATTGGAGTAGTGTGAATATATTTTCTCATTCTTCCATATTGAATCCCTCTTCCTTTCTTGATAATATTTGTTTTTACTTGTTTTATCTAGATCTCCTGCACAGGTTTCGATGAAACATTTCCATTGTATCAGAGCTATGCTTCTTGGAGCAAGCCAGGCAAGCCAAAGAATAAGAAAAATTGGCAAAATCTATGGTCGTACATTTCGGCAGTGATTTCTACCAAAATATCAACTTTCTGAGGAAGCATTCTAGTAAGGAAGTAAATAGACTCATTCTACAAGTGGGTTTTCAACCGTTTGGCAAAATTCTTCATCATTTTCTAAAAAACTAAGTCAGGAGATCACCTCCTGACACTGATACGAATTTGTGGTCGTTCCTTTCTACAATGATTTCTCCCAAAATTTTAATTTTTTTAGGAAACAACTCATGACAGAAGTAAATCGACCCATTCTGCAAGTGGGTTTTCAACCATTTGGATAAATTCCTCATCGTTTTCGCATAATGTAAGTTGGAAGATCGTCTCCTGAAACTAATACGAATTTTCACTTAAAGTCCCCTTTCTACAGTGATTTCTCAGTTTTTCACTTGCAGATTGAGAGAAAAATTTTAGGGGTTCTCAGACACAGTGAGAGAAATGGATATTTTTAGCGTCAGAAGTCACTCCTGGATTGCAGCAGGAGCAGAGCCTGACACCCATCAGTTTATGTCATGATTTGTTTATCAAGGGTGATTGAAAGAGAGCAGACTCAGAATGATATCGTTTTAACTTAGAATCCTGGACCAAACTATGTATGAACAGGCTAGGTCTTAGTCTAACTTTAGTCAGTAGGTTGTAGTAAAGTTAAGAAGGAGGAAGACATTTAACGAGAAAATGTAGAGGTTGACCGAAGACGTCAAGCCTTTCATCAACCCAAGGATGAATGATTTAAACACGAGAACTCCTAGAATTTAAATCACAAGGAAACTAAGGAATATCACAGCGTTACAACAAATCATTTATCATAACACAGTCACAATGGTTGATGCGAATTTGTTGATCATGAACTCCTTAGCATCAGAAGGAAAATAGAGTAAATAAGAAAACTGACTGCCATTTGAACAAGAAATCTTGGATACACATACATGATTAGAGAAACCAGTGCTTCATCAAAACCATACAACATGGATCTTAGATCTACCAACGATACTTTACAAAATGGAAAAATTGCCTACATATACCCAAAGCAAATAATAGTAGCAAAACCAAGACTTCTTCATTAACAACATTACGTCTGCATGTTAACTAGGAGACTGCACCTGCAGTCTCTGGACGGTCGTGCACTTATGTCAGACACAATCGGACTCCTGACACCCCATAGAAGAATTGACCTGTCTCATGTCCTTTTTGGGATTTCCATTTATAGTGGAGACGATGTCTAACTACCACCAACAACTTCAATAACTGCCTCCTTAGAGTTGGGAACAACCTGATCAACTCTACCCTTCGGGACGTGGAGGTCTTCTCATGGTGCCACCTGGATCCGCCAACTGACTACTTGGAAAGACTTGTAGGCAGGTGTGATAAATGGGGCATAAGATAGGAAGCAATGTAAGAACAAAGGTCAGGCGGGGATGATTTGGCATGCTCATTGTGGAAGAGGGAAGGGAAGTGACCAAGGAAGTGACAGGGGTGAGACACATGACAGGGGGCAGGAGGGTGATAAACGAAAGGAGGAAAGGTGATGGGATATGACTATTCGAGGGAGGACACGTCGCTTATGGAGGGATGACGTGGAAGGGAGTGGGACAGGTGTCGGAAGGCGAGAGGGAGTGAAAGGGGATAAGGTGTGTCAGGATGGCACTGAATGGAGGTGATATATGGAGTGGAAGATAGATGGTGGAAGGTAGACAATGGAGGAAATCGAAGATGTGATAGGGGGGGTGCGCTTTAAGCCTCCAATTCCGGACCCCCCCCCCTATTAAAGGTAGATAGGAAAAGGAGGTCCAAAATCCAACCTTGACAGTAGATCCAGGCTCCCCAATCCAGACCGTTGAGAGATGCGTGTCCAATTCCAGACCCCCCTCTCCCCTCGCTATTAAAGGTAGATAGGAAAGGGGGGTCCAAAATCTAACCTTGACCGTAGATCTGGGCATGCATATTCTGGCCACCCAGATATGCTTTCCTCTTAACCAAATGTGCATTTTCACCCCAACCTAGGGTAAGTGGGTTTTTACCCCACTTCTTCGTATTTTTCCACCCAAAGGGGCTTATCTCTTAGGAAAACACACCCTTTACAAGAATTGGTGATACCATTAGGCTCCATGGGGGATAGAGTCATCCCTGTGATTCTCTAAGGACTCATTTGTAGTTCCATTTCCTTGTTGTTGGGCTATGGAGTCATTTATTAAGCCGAAAACAAACAGAAAAACAATATTTACAAAAATAGAGGAGCCGTCTAAGGATTTAAACGAAACATTTCTTCAGGAAATGCCCATTTACTGGGCCATTAAAAACTTCTTCGCCCTCCAAATCCTGCAACCTGTAAGTGTTGTTTGAGAATACTTCAAATATTTTGAAAGGTCTAATCTAGAGGGCATCAAACTTGTTGTGTTTGCCTCTGTCCTATCTGGGCTCATCCCACTTAAGCACTGGATATCCCAACTCAAATTCTTCCTTTTTGACCTTCCTGTCAAAGGCCTGCTTAATTTTCTGCTGATGACTGCGAGCTCTTTCCATTACCTACTCCCTGGTCTGTTGGGCTTCCACCAGCTGATGAATTCGTCTGACCATATGATCTAGATCTCCTTCATAATCTTGAAAGAACTTTGCCACAAGTAAATCCAACTGATTGGGAAATACAACTTATGTCCTGTAAACAAGTTGAAAAGGGGATATTCCCAAGGAATTCTTTGTTGTCACTCAATCAGCCCACAAGGAAAATTTGAGCTTTGAATCCCAAGCCTTCTTATTGTCTTCCAACAATCTTTTAATGAGCTTGATCAAACTTTTAATGGAAGATTCTGCCATCCCATTGCCTTGAGGATAATAGGGGGTGGAATGAATCAATGAAATCTGAAACTGCTCACAGAACTTAACCAGAGGCTCAGACTTGAAAGAAGCAACATTATCAGTGATAATTCTGCTAGGACAACCAAATCTAGATATAATATCCTCCAGGAAGCTGATAATTACCTTGTGTGAAGCATTCCTAATGGGGACAGCTTCTATCCACTTGGTGAAGTAATCTGTTGCAGTCAGGATCCATCTATGTTGGCCACCTAAAGGAGGATGGATTTCTCCAATGAAGTCCAACCCCCACTGCTAAAAGGGTGTTGAATCTACTAAAGGCTTTAGTGGTAGAGATTTGAGTTGCTACTTTTCTGAGAACCTTTGGCATTTGATGCAGGCTCTGACTTCTCTACAGACATCAGTGAATAAGGTGAGCCAGTAGTACCCAGCCCTGAGAATTTTGTTGGATGTGGTCTTCCAGAAATGATGCCCTCCACACAGGCTTCTATGGAAGTCAAATGTAACTTTTTGGGCCTCCTGTGGGTTCAGACACCTTAGAAACACTCCTAAAGGGTCTCTCCAGTACACGATCTGGTCAATAAGGCAATATTTGACTGATTTGAGATTTATATCTCTTGCCTTACTCTTCCCCATTTCATTAGGGGGTTTTAACTCCTACAGGAAAAATATAACATCTTTATACCAGGAGCATTCTGCCAATAGGGGGTTGCTTTGAGGACTGCCATATGATAACTCATCTTGCTGATTTTCTGAGCAAATATGTACGAAATTTAACCCCAAAGCCTTATAGTTAGATTCATCTAGGAGCTTGGCTAAACCTTTCCCTTTAACCAACTTGGTTGGATTTACTTCCAATTCAAATTCAAGGATCTTGGCAATCCACTTTCCCCTTCTCCCATCTATGTCAGGCTGTATAAGGATGTACTTCACAGAGGCTGAAGAAACATATGTAATCACCTTTGATTGCAGGACATAGACTCTGAAATCTTTGAGAGCTTTCACCAAGGCATAGGCCTATTTTTCCATGATCTCATACCTGATTTTTGCATCTCTTAATGCCTTACTGAAGAAGGAAATGGGCTACTCTCACCCTTCCTCATTTTTCTGCAATAAGACCGCTGCTACTGTATCAAAAGAAGCAAAAGAAAAAATTAGGAAATCCTTGGAATAATTAGGACTGATCAACACAAGCACCTCGGTGAATGCATTCTTTATTTGGACAAAATATTCCCTGGGCTCAGCAGTCCACTTTACTTCATTTCCTTTTCTGAGCATGACTGTGATGTGTTTCACTAACTCAGCAAAATTTGAGACGAACCTCCTTAGAAAGTTAATATTGCCCAGGAAAGATTGGACCTCTTTATTGGATCTCGGGAGTGATAGGGTATGAATTTCCTCCACCCTACTGGGATCAATTCTCACTCCTTCTGCTGATACTATATGGCCTAATAGCTTCCCCTCCTTCATACAAAACAAATATTTCTTGGGGTTCAAGGAGAGGTCAAACCTTCGGCACTTCAGGAAAACCTTCCTCAAGTGACAACAATGTTCTTCATCAGATTTGGAGAAGATAGTGATGTCATCCATATAGATCACCACAAACTGATATTTCTCCCTAATGAAGGCTATGTCCATGGATCGCTAAAATGTTGCTGCTGCATTCATCAATCCAAAAGGTATTTTAGCATACATGAATGTGCCCCAAGGAGTGGTGAAAGTTGTTTTCTCTCTATCCTCAAGTAAGAATTATGTCTGATTGTAACTAGAAAATCCATTGATCATGGATATCCTGGACGCACCA
The DNA here is from genome assembly GCA_000966675.3 of Picea glauca. Taxonomy (NCBI): domain Eukaryota; kingdom Viridiplantae; phylum Streptophyta; class Pinopsida; order Pinales; family Pinaceae; genus Picea; species Picea glauca. Next base: position 385,587 of record JZKD02S0100136.1, read on the forward strand.
ATCACCCTTTGCAATATGTGTTCCATATTAGGTAGGGGGTAATTGTCCTTCTTTGAGCTTCTGTTCAGATTTCTGAAATCAACACATAGTCTAATTTCTCCACTCTTCTTTCTTACCGGCACCAGATTATCCACCCACTCAGAATATCTCAGAGGGACAATGATTTGGGCATCTAATAACTTCTTCACTTCTCTCTCCATGACAGGCAACAATATGGGGTTAATTTGTATTAGCTTTTTCCTGAAAGGCTTAGCTTCCTCTTTTAGTGGGATCTTCTGCTCAATTACAGATGTGTCATATGTCCTGAGGTCTTCATAGGTCCATGCAAACACATCGAAAAATTCTTTTAGTAACTCAATATACCTGGCCTTTTTCTCCCTTGACAGACTGCTCGACAACTTGACGAATTTACGCTCCTCCTGTGTGCCAATGTTGCACTCAGTTGTATCAGTATTTCCATTTGAAACCCTACCCTTTACTACCACATCATTCCCATCGAACAATATTTCTAAAGGAACTGATCCTTTTGGAATGTGATTGCTAGGAAAATGAACAATATGGTGATTAGCAATTTTATTTGAAAAAATCTCAGGGTGAAGGTCACCTTCGAGATCATGATCTTGATCAATGTGCAATGCAGAGAATTCATTAACAAACTCAAGAAATTTTCTGATTTCCAGATCATCCTCGAATACCTTCCAATGCTTGATATTTTCCAGTATAGAGGGCCTATATATTATCTCAACCTCATGTTTGATCTTAGGAGGCAAAGGGATCTTAAACTAGCTAGCCGAAACAACTACAGAATCGGCCAAAGTATTTTCGTCTCTTGGAATAAATGTAATGTTGAATGCTGAGAAAAAAATGTCAATTAGGTCCCATACCTCATTTCTGTAACTTCTGAGTCAAGGATGCTTAGCCTGATAAGCATTTCTGATCTGCTGAAATATCACCTATGCATCTCCGAACACTGCTACCTCCTCAATTCCCATTTCTTTTGCATCCCTTAAAACTAGAACAAGAGCCTCATATTCAACCACATTATTGGCGGTCTCAAAATCTAGCTTGTATGACAGGGAAATGGATTCCGGACAAGGCGACACAAAAACCACTCCAGCACCAGCACCTTCACTAGAAGAAGCTCCGTCAAAGAAAATTTTCCATACAGAGGTAGTTGGGGGAGGTATTTCTCAATCAGATATGGGTTATTTTCTGATTTGAAGAGAGGTTTCAGGAGAATCAATGAGCTGCAATAAACTAGACCCCAAATTAGTATCAAGTGCAAAGATAGGATGATTGATGGGATCTACTTCATCACTAACAATGTAGGCCAACAAAGCTTCTCTATACAACCTTTTGTGTTCTTCTCCAAATATTGGAATGGTGGCATATGTGAGGTCCATCTGTAATGTCCCTCCAATATTTTTAATCCATGATCTTGACAACAACATGCCAAACTTGGGGGGAACATCAGCTACTACAATGTCCATGATCACACTCTTCATGGGCAGCTAAAACAATGATACTGCAAGGTCTTTGATGACTCCAAGACATTGCACCCTATTTGAATCAAAAGAGTACAATTCATGATAGGCCTTTGTTACTTCAAGTCCCAATTCTTCCATGACTATTTTGTGCATGAGGTTATGGGAAGCTCCTGAATCCATCAGGCAGTTATGTCACACCTTATCATGTATGTTCAGGGATGTGTAGAAGGGAGGGGATGAATTGTCTCTTTCTTATACCATGGGATCTAGGATGACTGTTGGCTTTTCATCTTGGAGATTTAATGAGTCTATGTCAAGCTGGGGGGACTCATATTGTAGTAGTCTGGAGAGGGACCTTTTGAAATCTTCATTTTTATCTAGTTCTGAGAGAGATACATGAATTCTAATTTTCTAAATTTCATGCTCAAAAATAAAGGAAGAAGGAGGCTTAGGAGATTCTCTTACCTCAGGGACAGGGTCTTTGGTTGTTGGAGAAATATTCTAAGTGATCCTTTCCTTTGTAGTGCGCATTGTAGGCTTAGCATGCCTTTCTATTACAAGAGGTTGATCAAGAATATCAGCCTTCCCTTCGTTCCTCTTTGACCTGAGGTTGTATCGGTTAGGAATGTTTCCTTTGGACTTCTTCCCCTTACCCAACTCATTGATTTGACTATTCATAAGGGATTCCTCATATGCGGATTGAGTCAAATGGGGGAAAGGGGAGGTGTCTCCAAAACAATGGATTTCAAGACCAATCTCATCTATCTCATCTTCTTCCTCGCCAACAACAAGGTTATTTTGAAAAGGGGTTTGGATTCTCTAGTCATATCTATCTATGTTCCTTTGTTCCCTTGGAATAATTTGAGGGACATTATTATTTGGCCTCCTGAAACCTCTATTATTAGTACTTTGGGGGTTTCTATATATGGGCTTCCCTTCTAATTCCCACCTTTCCATCCTAGCTGAAAGTGATTCCAACACTTTAGTTACCCCATCCTCTTGGGGGGGGGGGGGAAGGGAAGAGGAGCCTAATGAGGAGGGTTCATCTCTCCTAATGGGCATATCTCTATCTTCTTTATTTCTGAGTTAGTCAACAACCAATATATTTGACTCAACTTCCATAGCCGAATCCTGCATGTGAGCTAAGGAAATGGCTCGTCTTTCCCTCAACAAGAGACAAAAATTGGGATCAAAAGCACTAGCATAAGTGATTTTGGAAGAGGCCTTTGAGGGCTTGATCTCAACATGAATCTTATTGTACATTTTGTTGAATCTCTTGGAGAAATCAGAGACAGGCTCTACTTCCATTTGTTTCAAGGACCCAAACTCTGTCATGTAATACATGAAGTCTTTTTTGTCTCCCAACTGTCTCAAGAAGGCATTTTCCAAAGCCTCAATCCCATCGATAGATCCAAGAGGCAGGGACTTAAACCACTTCCTAGCCTCACCTTCAAGGCTATGGAGAAAAATCCTCATCCATATGCCTGCATGCATGATAACAAGATCATCTGTGAAAATGTAAAAGGCTTCAAGGTGTTGTTTTGCAGATATGTCTCCTTTGCTTGTGAATCTAGGTAACTGCTTAAGGTAGCCATCTGTTGGAAGGGCATTGAGAGGTTGAGGTAACACAAGGGGGGCATACCTAGCAGCTATTATAGCCTCCATTTTAGTCATGGGGGGATTTTCTCCTACCATAGTAATATTAGGTGGAGGAGAACTAGGAGGAGAAGGAGTTCGAACAGGGGATACTAGAGCTAAGATTTCAGGTATAATAGGAAACAATGGAGGATTTAGAGAGAAGGATACAGGGCTTGAATGAGCACATGATTATGTGTCTATAGTAGCAACCAAAACAATAAAATGAGGAGTGGTGAAGCTAGGAGTGGGGAAATATCATGTGGTCCTAGGTCTAGACAAAGCAACAATGTCAGGGAAGATAGGAGTGAAAAAAGTTTCTCCCTCCAGTCCCAGACCAGGAGAAGAAAACTCAGCAAGAACACTCCCAAAGTTTAGAAAATGGGAAACTTCAGTAACAGGTCGGATGGGAAACTGAGAAACAGAAAATGGAGTTTCTAACAAAGAAAGATGCGAACTGTCAGAAATACCTGTTTCAGTAGAAAAATTTTCTCCTTCGAGGGACCTTCCCTTTCTGATAAGCTTCTCAGGATCTACTTCAGGTGTAACTAGAGGCAACTGTGGATGAGACCACATGTGTCTTCCTCTTGAAGCCACAACTGAAACAATAGGTTTTTCATAGTGGATTCATCACAATGGAGTCACCAGGTGCATAATAGCAATCTGGTAGGGCTTTGATGCCTGATGCACCTTCAGAATCAAAGGCTCAATGTCATTCAATCCTAGGGAAAATATTCAACTTCATCCCTGGAAATGACACCAGAAATGTTAGCGTCGGAAGTCACTCCTGGATTGCAGCAGGAGCAGAGCTCGACACCCATTAGTTTATGTCATGATTTGTTTATCAAGGGTGGTCGAAAGAGAGAAGACTCACAATGATATCATTTTAACTCAGAATCCTGGACCAAACTACGTATGAATAGGCTAGGTCTTAGTCTAACTTCAGTCAGTTGGTTGTAGTAAAGGTAAGAAAGAGGAAGACATTTAACGAGAAAACATAGAGGTCGACTGAAGACGTCAAGCCTTTCAGCAACCCAAGGATGAATGATTTAAACATGAGAATTCCTAGAATTTAAATCACAAGGAAACTAAGGAATATCACAGCATTACAACAAATCATTTATCATAACACAGTCACAATGGTTCATGTGAATCTGTCGATTATGAACTCCTTAGAATCATAAAGAAAATAGAGTAAATAAGAAAACTAACTCCCATTTAAACAAGAAATCTTGGATACACATACATGATTAGAGAAACTAGTGCTTCTTCAAAGACATAAAAAAGGGAGCTTAGCTCTACCAATGATACTTTACAAAATGGCAAAATTACCTACATATACCCAAAGCAAATAACAGTAGAAAAACCGAGACTTCTTCATTAACAACATTACGTCTGCATGTTAACTAGCAAACTGCACCTGCATTCTCTGGACAGTCATGCGCTTATGTTAGATGCCATAGGACTTCTGACACCCCATAGAAGAATTGACTTGTCTCGTGTCCTTTATGAGCTTTCCATTTATAGTGTAGACGATGTCTAACTACCACCAACAACTTCAATAACTACCTCCTTGGAGTCGAGAACAACCTGGTCAACTCTGCCCTTCGAGACGTGGAGGTCTTCTCACGATGCCACCTGGATTCGCCAACCGACTGCTTGGAAAGACTTGTAGGGAGGTACGATAAATGGGGCATAAGATAGGAAGCAATGTAAGAACAAAGGTCAGGCAGAGATGATTTAGCATGCTCATCGTGGAAGAGGGAAGGGAAGTGACCAAGGAAGTGACAGGGGTGAGACACATGATAGGGGGCAGGAGGGTGATAGACGAAAGGAGGAAAGGTGATGGGATATGACTGTTCAAGGGAAGACACGTCGCTTATGGAAGGATGACATGGAAGGGAGTGGGATAGGTGTCAGAAGATGAGAGGGAATGAAAGGGGATAAGGTGTGCCAGGATGGCACTGAATGGAGGTGAGATATGGAGTGGAAGACATATGGCGGAAGGTGCACAGTGGATGAAATCAGAGATGTGACAAGGGGTGGGGGTGATTTAAGATGCCAATTATAGACCCCCCCCTATTAAAGGTAGATAGGCAAAGGGGGTCTAGAATCCAACATTGAGCATAGATCTGGGCTCCCCAATCCAGACCGTTGAGAGATGCACGTCCAATTCTGGAGCCCCCCCCCGCTATTAAAGGTAGATAGGCAAGGGGGGTATCGAATCTAACCTTGACCATAGATATGGGCATGTAGATTATGGCCACCCAGATATGTCTGTCATTTAACCAAATGTGAATTTGTGCCCCAACCTAGGGTAAGTGGCTTTTTACCCCACTTCTTCACATTTTTCCACCCAAAGGGGCTTATCTCTTAGGAAAACACACCCTTTACAAGAAATGGTGATAACAGATATGACACTTATTGTAGAGTCAAACTTGGTGGTAATCCTCACACCATACAACTATTTTGATTGGAATCCCAAGGTATAATTCCAACTCAGAAGGAAAGGATTGTACAACTTGACGATGGGGACAGAAACATAACCTACATTAGCAATTGAGAAGATTAGTTGAGTGAACTGAAAGGATGAATCCACATGAATTATTCTTGAATCTATTTAAAATAATCTATGGCTTCATGTTGTCACATTCAAGACTCCAAACGAGATCTAGACCACCTTGGAAAGTTTGTTTGGAAAGAAGGATCAGATGAGAGGTCATATGCTTGAGGTAGAGTTGAATACTTTAGATCCTAAATTTTTTGATACTATACAAGATTTCTTTACTAAGTTTAAATATTTGATATTAATCTTAGCATATTGTGGTATTGATAAGTATAAACAAGTGGACCAACTTATTCTAAAAATCTTGGCCAAGCTAGGACCATAATATATTGTCTATGTTTCCACTTTTCATTCAGGAAGGTATCTCATGGGAAAAAATTGGAATATGCCTACCATGGATCAATTCATTGATTCTCTCACACATGAGTAGGAAAAACTCATTAATATGAGCCTAATCAAGGATACCAAAGCACATGCAATCACCATGCATGATGGAAAAGGATAATCCAAACATAACTGGAAGGATAAACATAATGAGAAGGAGGGATATTCCAAACCCTTTAATGATTCTTTAGCTTCCAAAGAATCTTCGTATTCCAAGAAGAAGAAGAAGAAGGGAAGGTAGTGAAATTACTGTAATAAACCAAATCATGAAGAATCCACATGTACGAAGAAACATATCAATCTTATGGCACAAGCACTTCAACAAAACAACCTTGGAAGCTTCACTCTATAGGGAGTCAAGAAGCATAAGGAAGAATATCTTGCTCCTAAGAAAGGTAATCATCATGCTCTTGTTGAAATTAATTCCTCATCGGATTCATGGATTATAGATTCTGGTGCATCCCATCGTATGGTAGGGAAAGAGGAATAATTATCTTCTTTGAGTCCATGCTCAAGACCCCCTATTCTCATGGGGGTTGATAATCCAGTAGCAGTAGCAGGAGAGGGGGGAGTGGAACTCTATAATGGCAGTTTTGAGAATGTTTTTCATGTTCCAAATCTTTCTATGAATATGCTCTTAGTTTATCAGATCACTCAAAAAGGTAAAAATATTGAATTTACTTCAAATTCTATTTTTGTACTTGATATGCAAGACAATTCCATCATTACAATTGGTGTAACGTCCCCGACCACCCATTTCAGGCCACGATACTCCTGATAATGATTTTCATTCTCTCAGTGGAACATATTGTAACATACCCAACATCCAACTAAGATATGCCACATAAAATTTTCGAATTGCATGCAATTAAACATATACACACATAATTCCTGTGGAACTTTATAATTAAACATAAACAAAAAATTACATTCTGTAAATGCATGGATTCATACTGAAATAACCGTAAACATAAACATGCAACATATATAGGCAATACCCATAACATAAAGACAGTTATAACCACACATAGGATAAACCCATAAAATTAAACACGTAAATAATAATGCAGCATGTAAATTTATTACATAGTTGACACTTATTTTGGTAAGAATATCACCAACTATGTGCAGACCTTCCACGAACCTCCCAGCCTTAGACCACACTTCTCATCACTCTCAGCAGTGGGTCACCCCCATGCTGGGACTAAACTCCACCCAGGTAAATGGGATTCCTAACCAGGCTAATGAATCCTATAAAATAGGAAAGACTTCGTTATAGGTGCCAAATCAAACTAACAGCCTAGAGTCCCTCATTCCCCACATGCTTGTCCGACCCCAAGAAGTCTGCCCCTTCTTTGCTCAACAGTCCTTCAGCTTCCCCACTTCCTTTCCGGGCTTCAACAACAAGTCGGACAAGAAGTCTCAGAGCCCTATAGTTGTAGTTTATCACCTTCCAGAAATCAATTCCCAATAATTCTCTCACCCAGAGAGAAATTGCTCACGGGCCTGACAACCCTCCTCTTCAATATCCCATGGGCCTGACAACCCACTTCTTTAGTCCATCTCCCAAGCTAACAAGATACAAAAATAGTTATGGTTATGGATCCAAATTTAGGTACATTGATAGGAAGGTATGAAGGATAACTGACTGCTTGAGTGAAAAAATGGTCATGGAATCATGGTTGAATGATGGAAGGAAGAATGATCAGAAATGAACTAAGTCCCAACAATATGTATGCATGTCCCCAACTTGACACTTGTCATGTTGGGAGCTACTTTGGCCCACTTGTCCCCATCTTTAGAAAATAGTATAAAATAATTATCCATACTTTATGATTTAAGAAATATTAATATAATATTCCTTTTTGTCTTAAGATCCCTAGCATAGCCCCTTTTTCCTTAACTTTTAGCCCCCACCCTTTCCCTAACTAGTGGAGTTTAGTCCCCCATACTCTTTTATTATGGTCGGTCTACGTGCAACGATGAATTTTATATTAATCATGAGATATATACAAAATAGGCACACTAGCCTTTAACATCTAGGATCTCTGGCCTAATTCAAAACATATGCATCCCAACTTATGATAACTGGCTCACCAACCTATAAAAAAAATCATATACACAAAGGCTCACTGGCCTCAATATCGCACGCACTTAAGATGCTGCGTGCGATATCCTGGAATGTGTACACTTCATCATTTTACTGCGCAATGCATGCACACACTATGCCCTAAAAGGTGTATACAAAAATGATGTCAAACAACTTACCAACTTACGTAAATTTGTGACGGAGGCGCGCCACCTTTGGGCATGTCCGCTTCCACAGGACCTTCTTTCTCTTCCTCCCGAAGAACTCGAATGTTCTTCTAATTCCATATCAGGAATTCTTCACCCACAACAACTCTTCAATGATCTCCCTTAATGGTCAGGAAATCGGAATTCGCATTTTCGCGAATTCTATGTTCACGTCCTTATGCCTCACAATTCTCTGAAACTCGATGTGGGTCAATCGTTCACTTTCACCCCTCTGTTATCAGAGTTCTCCCTATCGGGAAATATCTACTCGTGATGTTGACTAATGGAATCTCCAACTTCCGAACCCCGATGTGCCGATGCTCCGAGGCACACGTGTGGATAGACTCTTACACCTTTCGTCGCTCCCGTCGGGATTTCGGGATTCACGGGATCGTGAATCCTGATGTCAAATAACTCGGGACTTCCATTTTCCTGATCCCCGATATTCCGCCACCTGTCTCCCACTAACTCCGGGTGTGGCCCACACGACCCTTCCGTCGGGATATCGCGTATCACGATTTCAACCTGCAAGAGTTTCTTACCTCCGGAACTCCGATATGTCGAACCCCGACTCCTCGGGATCTCCTGACACGTGTCCCACACAACAAACGATTCTGATCCTATCGGGACCTCGCTACTCGCGATATCACGATCTTTGTTGCAACCTCTGGGAACTTCAATTCGCGATTACCCGATATGCGACGTCACATGCAGATCCAACAGTTGCTTCTTCCCCGAATCGACGGCTCTGCTCCCTCCTGAGCTTTCTAACCCTCGAACTCTCTTGCCGTAAACCCATTTCACCTCTGCAAGATCCTACGACCTTCGGGACTTCGTGAAATCTTCTCACAGGATTTCGACCATCTATCCTCCCTTGGATGATTTCTGCACAATGAATCAAGTGCTTCTTTCACAAAGACTTGGCTCCTGCTTGCCAACCTATGATGCTTCCTTCAAACTTCCAATAGAATCTTCCCTGCACTTCTCCTTCGATGAATTTGAAGGTCTACTCCTCTTGATCTTTCTCTATCCTTCTCAAGTCCTTCTGAGAAGTTCTTGTGCACACTCCTTGCGGCAAATCTTCAACAATGTCTGGGTGTTGAAGGTACTCGACCCTGCGCACTCCTGCAGTAGAAATCTTTTAGAACTTTTCTCAGGTTCGCAATCCTGAGGCTTTTCCTTGGCCCGCGCACTCCTTGCACGACACTGTGCCTAACTGCACCTTTGAAGAAATGAGAACAAAAGCTATCTCTAATTGAACCCTTCTGTCAACGCACTCCTTGCGGACAATTCGACTGCACTCCTTGTAGGAATTCTCTGGCTCAATTAGAGAAACAATTGAAACTCATTCATTCACCCTTCTAGATTTCAATTCAACCAAGAAATCACATACACAACATATAAAAGCAATGCATGACAGGAAGAAAAACATCCATGAGCATAATATCAATACATAGAGAAACAACACAAACCATGAAATTGAATTAAATCTTTCTTCTATAAATTCAATATATGTACATGGGCGTTCTTCATACAATTCTCTGAATGCTCTTCTCTTCTTTCTCCTGTTTTCCAATATGTTACCATGATACAATGAGGGTGTCTATATCCGTTTTCCCTCTCAGACTCTAGACTATCAAATCTAGAATTAAAATCCTATCTACCAACACTAAATCTATTAAATGCCAACTATCTACCAAAGGAAGAGAGCTTAAAGGCTCAAGGTCCAATACAATATACAAATGCGCCTTCATAAATGGCTTCATTAAAGACTTGCGCTACAATCCCAAAGCACTTCAAAAATTTGGGTTTGTTTATCCAGCTGATCTCCGCTTGATGTGTTGGCTCGCTTGATGAGCTGGCGATGCTCCTGCATCAATTTGCATTTACATTTACAACTGCGTTCGGCCTAGGGATATTACAATTGGTGAGGTGGATCAGAAGTCAAGTTTTTATAAATTCACAAAATTTTCTAACGATGACTCCTCTTTTATACTTACACATAAGGAGAGTAATTTTCATGCACCTCCACTGCAACATGCAGTTAATCTTATACTTCCATTAGTTTAATATATCAGAGATGATTCCATACACTCAGATTTTGTACATGGAAATAAGAATGTAGTATATCCATATAATAATCTAGCACTGAAGATTTAGAAAATTCCCAAGAATGCACATACCACACTTCAGGAAGCAGGCAACCTTGCAGGGAATCCATTGGATTCGAGGACTTGATCTCATCATGAGGAGCCTTCTCATGTAATTTTAGCTTCTGAACCTGCTATGCCCATTCATTTCTATATGGTTCAATATTATGATCTAAATCTCTACAGTGAGGTTGTGGGAAATCCATTACGACAAGTAGCCATGCATAAGGAGTATGATTCACTCCTAAAGAATCAGACTTGGGATCTGGTTCCACTTCCACCAGAAAGGAATATTTGCAGGTGCAGATGGATCCACAAGATCAAGAGGTATAAGGCTAGACAGGTTTCCAAAGGACTTCATCATATCCATAAATATTTCTACATCTTCACGAATACTTTAAGTGAGAAAAAATTTCAGACTTTGCGTGATTGTCTTGGAGTGATGAACATAGTTGCCTAGAAGTTGCCTTTTCTTCTTTTGATGCATTGTCTTTTGAGGGGGTGTTTTATTCCCACATGTTTTTCCCCCTTTACTTATTTTTATTCAATGTTCATTAGTTGAATTGTACATGATTACCTAATATGCCCTAGTTTTCGGGAATCATTTTTACTCCATAGTGATGTTTAGGGGGGGGTATTGGAGAAATTTATATTTTTGGCACACTAGTTTAGTGGGAGTTAACTAAGTAGTTCTATTTTAGACTTTATATTTTAGATCATCATTATTATGTTATTATGCATGCATGCATTCTGCTATTATGGAATGTTATGTCCTATATATGAGTGTATTCCACTCATTCATTATATCATATTGATCATCATCTATGTATCAATCATCAGCTCATTGGAGTAGTGTGAATATATTTTCTCATTGTTCCATATTGAATCTCTCTTTCTTTATTGATAAGATTTGTTTGTACTTTCTTTATATAGATGTCATGTGCAGGTTTCAATGAAACATTGACAGTATGCATAGATACATTCAAACATAAATTGAGTTTTTGGGCATTGCATCATTAGGTGTGGCTTATAGATATGTTGTCAAGATCGAGTAGAAATTTAAGCAAAAGAGGTGAGAGTTTGGATTTTCAAATTACTCACAGCTGAAGTAGGGAAAAGATGGTCCCAACACACCAAACAAGGGACAGAGAAAATATGGCCACTCTCAGGACAACCAGTCCAAGCCGCAACCCAAGAAGTTTAATGATAATTCGAAGAAGGACATGGGAAAGTGGTTTGAATACCATAAAATCCCTTGGAACAACACTAAAGAATGTCTCTCCAAGTAGTCATTGGTGGCCGAGATGAAATCTTCTGAGTTAGAGGCAGATTCTGACTCCAAATCAAATCCATAAAGTGGGAAGTTGATCATCGATGTTGAACCTAGTGCCACTATTTCTACCACCAAAGTCCATCCAAGCGAAAAATAAGAACCATAGGAAGGGGAACACCTATTCACTCATAGATGTGGGTAAAGGGGACTCCATTTCATTTCATTGTTGATAGCTACAATTATAAGAACCTGATTTCAGAAGAGGTCGTCAAGTAGTTGGACCTGCCAATAACACTGCTCCCGCATCCCTACACCATCAGTTGGATTCTCCAAGGATGATATCTTTTCATTAGCCAACAATGTCATTTTCCCTACAACATAAATACCTTCAAAGATGTGGCATTGTGTGATATTTCTCCTCTTAAAGTTTTTGATGCTATTTTAGGCTAGCCATATTTGTGGAAGAAACATGTTATGTATGAGTCTAGACTCCGTAGTGCTATTATTACTTTGAGTAGAAAATTGTACAAGATACCACAGGTAGCATTCGCTATCTCTATTTCTTTAATCTTTCCTAAGAAATGCAGTAAGGTCATTTCACAGATCAAGAAGTTTGTCTTCTTTGTGTTCCATGCTCACAGTAAGAAGAAGGTCATTGCCACATCTGTGACCTCTACATAGAGCATCTCTTTGCAACAAAATAAAGTGGATGAGATCATGGAAGAGTACAAAGACATCTTCTCCTCACCCATCAGGGTACCCATGCACTTCCAAGTCAAGCATCCAATTTATCTAACCCCGATTGAACCACTACCTAATGGACCAAACTAACATTTCTCACTGATGGAAAATGACAAAATCAAGCACCATATCCAAGATATTCTTCAAAAGGGGCAAAACCTACTTAGGTCCTCGTCTTGTGGAAGTCGCATTGTACTAGTGTAGAAGAAATATAGTACCTGGAGGCTATGCATTGATTACAGATCATTAAACAAAATCAAAGTCAGGAATCGATACCCAATTCCCAAAATTGACGACCTTCTTAAACAACTCAAGGGGGAAAATTTATTCAGAAATACTGACCTGAAGTTTGTCTACCACCAGGTTCCCATCGAACCAACTGATGTATGGAAGACAAATTTAAAATCTAAATAAGGTCTCTTCGAATGGTTGTTTATGCACTTTGGCTTAACAAATGCACCAACAACTTTCATGAGATTGATGGATGATGTATTGAGACCCTTCACCAACTCTTTTTTGGTGGTATATCTGGATGATAACCTCATCTTCAACACAACATGGGAGGATCACATGCGACATATTCAACAATTTTTGGGCACTCTGTAGCAGCACAAGCTATATCCCAACTTAGAAAAATGATTCTTTGGTATGAACATGGTCCAATACTTGGGATACATTATTGATGATCATGGGGTACATGTGGATCCAACTAAGATCCAAGTCATTCATGACTAGCCATCCCTGACCAAACTTACCAAGCTTTAGATTTTCTTGGGACTTGCCAACTTTTACCGAAGGTTCTTATTGGGATTCTCCCATATTGCATGGGCTCTCAGCCAAGTAACCAAGGGAAGTGGCAAGGAAAAGTTTGCATGGGGGAAGGCAGAACAAAAATAATTTTATGATCTGAAGCATCGCTTGTGCTTAGCTCTAGTACTCTCCTTACCTGATCTGCAACAACCATTTGAGATTGAGACTAATTTCTCTGACTATTTTGTAGAAGAAATTCTCACTCATCATGGTCATCTAGTATCATACCATAGTGAGACGCTCTCATATACTATCTGGAAATACCCCACCTATGAAAAATAAATGTATTCCATTGTGCAATCCTGTCGTCAATGGAAACATTACATTCTGGGAAAAGAGACAATCATCTACAATGATCACAAGCCTCTGCAGTTCATACATACACAGTGGAAGTTGCAGAATAAAAATGCGATCAAAAGTGGTCCACATACCTGTTTGCACCCAATTTGTCACTTGATGAGAAAATTAAGAGTGCTTACATGCCCAGTTGGGCTCTGCTAGGAATGAAAATTGTGAAGTAAAAGGTTAGAAAGAGAAACAACAGAGTTATAAACAAAAATCAAACTAAAACTAATTAAAACCAAGAGCATATGAAATAATGAAAAATAAATACAAATGGACCAATATCACCAATGTATAAGCTGATCTTATTGATGAAATCCAAAGGCACACAGAAGAAAGGGGACTTGGGTCCCTTCTTTCTCCAATGGAAGGATCTTGAGGCCCTCAAAGCTTTCTCCCCTTACAATGAAAGGATGAAAATGTGGGTGAAAGAACTCCAAGCTTATTCACTCAAGTGAGGGGTGAATAGCTCTATGAAATGCGGCTTGTAATGTTTATTTCCAAAGAATGGGTCCTTAGCAATCTCAACAGCATAACAGTATGAATAATTCCTTAAGAAAATGGTGGTTATTCATGGTTTTTTATAGCCCAGCATTCGGATATTATGTAACCTCTTTTGAATGTGAAAAGGGGCTCTTTAGGGCTCAATTAGGTCTTTGACCAGCCCACCATAAAGATTGAGCTCGGATTTGGTGTCAAATCGGCTTGGGAGCTGATCCATTAGTGGTTGGGAGGCCGACCAATTTCAATAAATGCGTCGTTTAGCAGGCGCGCGGGTTTTTCGCCCAACAACCGCGCCTTGTGCACATATGCGCGCTTTGTACATTTATGTTACGCGCATGCGCGCACGCACCCAGATGATGTAAACCACCTTTAAAATTTTTGGTCATTGGTATAGTTTTTGACCTTTTTGCAATGCTGAGGAATTAATCTTGTGCCATGAATGAATTTTTACTGTTTTGACGATGCGGAGTTCTTGTCGCCATGTGCAGATGAAATTTCAGTGATAACATATGCCCCCTGATGGATGAGGTTAGGAGCATACGTATAGCCGAAATCCATCAATGTT
>JZKD02S0100136.1:407238-432828 GCA_000966675.3 Picea glauca
CTTTGACCAACCCACCATGAGGATTGAGCTCAGATTTGGTGTCAAATCGGCTTGGGAGCTGATCCATTAGTGGTTGGGAGGCCGACCAATTTCAATAAATGCGTCGTTTAGCAGGTGCGCGGGTTTTTCGCCCAACAACCGCGCCTTGTGCACATATGCGCGCTTTGTACGTTTCTGTTACGCGCATGCACGTGCGCACCCAGATGATGTAAAGAGCCTTTCAAATTTTTGGTCATTTGTATAGTTTTTGACCTTTTTGCAATGCTGAGGAATTAATATTGTGCCATGAATGACTTTTTTCTGTTTTGACGATGCAGAGTTCTTGTCACCATGTGCGGACGAAATTTCAGTGATAACAATACCTACAACAATTCCATATCAACATCAAGTATAAAATAGGGAGCTCAAATTGTGTCCCTGACTAGCTCATTCACCCTCTCATTGTTGCCCTCACCAAAGTGCTCCATTCCTGTGGGAATGAGGCATCTAAGTGGCCCCAACTTTATCAGAGTGACCTTGACTTCTCCACCACCTATAAGCTCTTTGGTACATGAGAGAATGTCACTAATTTTCACATCCATGATTGACTATTATGCCATCTAGGCCACCTCTGTGTTCCCACAAGAAAGCATGAAAATATTATTTGGGAGGCTCACTATAGTTGGATGGTAGGAAATTTTGGCATGGATAAAATTGTGGTTGTTCTAAAGAAACATTTTTATTGGCCAAAACTTTGAAAAGAAGTTAGCAAGTATATTAGATCTTGCACTTCATGTGCCATTTCCAAGCCAACCATCAAGAATAAAGGATTATACACCCATCTTCCTACTCCTGAGAGGCCTTGGGAATCCATCTCAATGGATTACATGTCTGACCTTCCATCCACCAAGAATGTAAATGATTGTGTATTTGTGGTGGTTTATCGGTTTTTGAAGATGGCCATTATCACAGCTTGCAAGAAGAGAATCATAGTGGAAAATAATTCCAAGCTCTTCTTCGAATGGGTGTGGGTCCATTTTGGGATACCACATACCATCACCTCATATCGGGACAGTAGGTTCCTCAACACATTTTGGTCAATTCTCTGGTCACTATTGGACACCAAGCTCACTAAATCCACTTCTTTCCACCCCCAAACTGATGGCCAGATAGACGTCATCAATCAAATGACTGTGCACATCCTGCGCATGTACAACTCTAAGAATACACATACATGGGATGAGATTCTTCCCTATGTTCAAAATAGATACAATAGGTCTCTCCATAGCTCCACCAACCATAGCCCATTTCAGGTGGGGTTGGGATTCCAACCTTTGGGTCCCATTGATGTTGCACTACCTCTTGAAAGCATGTTATAACCCTAAATTGCACCACACATGCTTACATGGCATCAAGCCAACTCATATCCCTTATTTTCCAAAACTCTATTGAACAACTCTTTGAAAATCCTCTTGTGTAAAGGCCCACGGGCCCTAACCCATTGTTGCATGCATGTACATGCTGGCTGACCCAAAACAACCCACGTGGACCGACAAAAGAATGAAAAAAGGAAAGTTGTCGATGAAACAAAAATCTATGGGTGAGTTAACTGAAACTCCTAGCCATGCATGGCCGAGGGTTCATCCAAAACCCTAGCTCCTTCTAACCTATAAAAGAAGGGGTAGGGGTACCATTTGGAAGGAGGAAAAATATAGCAAAGAAACTTTGCCCATTTACGTATTCCATTGTCCCAACCCTTTAGCCTTTCCTAATGCCAAAGGAGATTTAAAGAAAAGCAGTTGAAGGACAGAAGAAGAGGAGCCTAGGATCAGGTTCAAGGAGCAGTGGCCGGTCTCATCTTTTGTAATGTTGACTCATTTTAAGTAATAAAGAGAATGCTTTTCCCGTCCCAATTCATGAAATTTTTATGATTTGATTAGTTTATGTTTGATTTCTAACCCGTGAGTATATAAGTAGTATGAATGCATAGTTGTTGCTCATCTTGAATGCAGGTCAACTTTGGAAGGAGTATTGCGAACAAGTAATCAAGCACAACGGAGGATCTACATCAAACGTCGGTAACAAGGTAGGTGGATATTTCCATGCATTTACTAAGAAAAGGGGATTTAAATATAGGGATGTAGGTAGAAAGTAATTTCTATTTGGTCAAATCTGCATGCAAAGTCTGAACTCTATTTGCTAGTACATAGGGTGTTTTTCCCCAACAACATAATTGGTGACCGTACTGGGGAGATACTCTTTAGGGTTCCTGGAATTTTATTTAGTTTTTGGGTAGTATAAAGACTAGTTTTTCTTGCCTGTCTTTTCTTTTCATTTCTGTAAAGTCAGAGCTAGCATGGAGTCTAGATTTCCATAGTAGCTTTCCCTGACTTTTGCTTGACTATGTTTTTCAGGACCTAGAGAGGTACACACGGCCTGCACAAGGTATGCATGCGTGTACCCACGCCCTATCCTCTTACAGTCCGCGTGTGAACGCTAGCTGTAGAGGTAGCAGTAGCGTGTAGGAGTTCAGAGAACCTCAGAGGTAGTCCTCTTCTTCCCTGTCAGAATCACACATTCTCAGGGGGTTTTCTGAAATTCTTTCTGAGTCTTGTTTGCTAAAAGTCCTATCTCAGATTGTTTTTGCCTTATTATTTTTTTTCTTGCATTATTTTTTTTTCTGTTAGCAAGAGTATCCAAGCCTTCAAGGGATCCTGGTTATCAATATCAGTGGTCTCTTCCTGGTTTGGTCTGTCTATTTTTATTTTTTCCTTAGAGTTTAGATATACATGCGGCCTATACAAGGTCAGCCCACGTCTACACCCCCTCTGTCTCTATTCAGCACGCGTTCACACTCGTGTTGTTTGAGTAATAGTCGTGTGCTTGTACATGCTACTTTTTGTTCAGGGTGGGGCAGTCATCCCCTCCTTTGATAAGAAGTATTCCTCTCAGGTGTTTGAATCTATGTTTGAACAATCAGTAGCTTAGGATTATTGTTATCCTTAGCTTTCTTTTTCTCATTTAAAACGTGGTCAGAAAAATAAAAAAACCTTTTTTTTATGGTTTTTAGACAAGCGTGAGAGTCATTGTTTCTACAATTGCTATTGTGTGATTTTTCAATCTGATTCTTTGCGATCTGCGCTTTAAGCCAGAATTGTTTTTCTTGGTTTTTTGCTTGTCGGTATTTTCCCTTTCTTTCTTTACTAGCACTTAAATAAAAAAAATCTCTTTTCATTTGTCTTGTTTGGTTGAAGAGTGTGTTTTTGCATCATTAGCTAGGGAAAAGTCTTTCATTTCATAAGTTTTTGCAGTTCACTTAGATCATAAGTAGCTCGTAGTCAAGTGAAATTCCTTTAAGTTTGCTGTCCAAAATCTTAGAAAAGTTAAAAAATCTTTCTTTTGAAAAGTTGTTGAAATTTTGCATTCAGTAAAAGTTTTGTTTCCAAATTTTTTATTCATTTTTTTCTTTCGTCTTTTACACACCATCAGTTTCACCCTCATACCCCTTGATGTAAGACAAATCCATAAAAGTAACACTAATTTTAAAATCTACTAGACTTTTATGTTTGTAGGGTTCACAAACTATTTCAGGACTAGGGCCTTGGATTAGGTTGGAGAGGAAACTCTTCAAGGCCATTTCAAATCAAACATTGGAGTCTGAGATAGGGAGTGTCTAAGTCCAATTTCATGGAATTTATCTAAGACCCCCCTCTAAAACAGGGGATAAACATGAGGTCGCGTGTGGAAAGGTAGCGGAGATAACCCCTCCAAAGTCGGACCAATCGTAGTGGAGAATACATATAGAGGGCTTGTTTTGGGATTCCATCATTTGCATTTTCCACGGGGCTTCATGGGTCTCAAATCCATTCGAGGTCCTTGGTTGTCTTCTGGACCATTTTCTCTTGATACCCTTGACAGGTTATAGGCTCTATACCCTATTCATTATGGTCTACCCGACTTTCGACTGTACCCGCCTGGTGATTGTTCGCGTGTTGGAAGCCTAGTTGCCAATCTTTGTTAGGGACATACACATGTGACTGTGGGGGTATACCACGGTACCTAGGACAGACATCAGGCCATTATTTGTAGAGTATACTCGGAGGGTGCTTCTGTGTTTGAGTTTCACTTGCACCGGTAAGTTGCTCTAGTGTTGGTTGTTGTAACTGTTCTTCCAATTAATTTAGTGTTTTCTTGTCTTATCTTCTAGGGACTTTTTTCTTAGTGTGTGTTAATTTTGAGCATTTTGACTACCTTAGAGTGTCTTATATCTTCTCACATAGTGGATGATCCCAAGCTCCGCCGGTCACAAAGGCTTCTTGGCCTACCACCATTTACACTGGATCCAGCCCCACCACCATTAAGGTGGAAGCTAGACCAACATGGGTCTTTTGAAGCGACATGGTTACAAACCATTGTGCCCGAACAATCCCCAGAGGAATTGACCATTTTGAAACTTGAAGCAACCTCTCTTGGCTCAGTTGAAACCTCAACCACTGATATCTTGGCACCTTTTATTGTACCAATTCAATTTCACGAGCGCCAGACAGTGCCTCACACAACAATGGAAACAAATGTTGTTACTTCTTCTGGGAATTCTTCAATTCCCACCACGGTTGTCATGAGAGGAGAGTCATCTCCTAACCTACTGTCGTTGGTCCGAGCCACCATGGTCTCGACCGCAACTACTTCGCACAGTGGTCCGAACCCGTCTTTGGCAGTGGCTACAACCCCTCTTACACCTAGTGCGACAGGCCCTCCATTCTCATACGGTATGCCTAGTTCGGGTAGAATTCATGTAATGTCCTACTCCACTTTACAGACTTTGGGTCTGGGGGCAGGGAGCTCTAGTGATCCTCTACAAGGTCACTTGGGGGGCACTCCTATCCCTTTTAACACTTTTCCTTATGCAGGAGGTCATATCCCTCCTTCGTCCCCTTCACTCGGTGGTTAACATCAAAAATCCGTCGGGCAACCTACACACAATACTTATTTGGAGCGGGGATTCAAGGACCACCTTCGCATAGTATGTAGGTAGGTTCGACACCGTTTTCTTGGAACAGAAGGTTTGGTAACAACACATTCTCGTCAGCCGCTTTCCCAACTGGGGGAAACCCCATTTTTGGACAATCTACTCCTCTGCAGGGTACTATTCTTGCATAGGGGGAAAACATTGCAGGACCTTGGAATTCAGGGCAAGGATCTATTCCCTCCTCCGAAATGTCGATCTGGGGTAATTATTTCCACAATCAATGGAACCCTAGACAAACTACTATGCCTATCCCCATGAGACCAGCATGGGGTAATCCTTCCCAAAGTCCTTTGAATACAATGCATGCCCAACAATCCATGTCCTATTTGGGAAATTAGCCGATGATGTCTCCACAGATGCAAAATCCTTATGCTAGCCAGGGCCATGGTTTCTACCAGAATACGAGCCAACAGCCAAACTTTTCCTGGCAACCTGGTGCCATTCAAAATCTAGGACCCTTTTTCCCAGGTTATTAGTAGCAACCCAAACTACCTTTCCTGGCAACTTTACACTTGCCATATTTGACAAGGTTGTTGAATGACCCTATTTGTCTCACATTGGCCTCCTATGCCGACGAAGTTGCCTTCATACATTCCAAAGTTCGAAGCCAAGCCTAATGAATATCCAGGAGATCATGTGACTACCTTCCATCTTTGGTGTTCATCTAACTCATTGAAAGATGATTTTGTACAGATGTGATTGTTTCAACGTACTCTCATTGGGAGTTCCGTGAAATTGTACATCGAGCTCGATCGCTCGAGATACTCTTCTTTTGGCGAACTAGCGATGGATTTTCTTAACCATTTCCAGTTACCTGTGAGATACGAGGTTGGCACAAAGCTACTCGCTAATTTCGAACAGACAATAGCGGACCATATCTCTGATTACATCTAAGAATGGAGACACCATAAGAGTTTAATCAAAGTACGAGTCCCACCAACATTCCTTCTTGAGTGGTTCTTTAAGTATTTGGTCCCGCAGTTATCCAAAGATTTCGTGACATCTAGAGTTTTTTCTGAGGAAGACGCCATCATGAGGGCTCAATATTTTGAGCTCATCTATTCTCAGTCCAGTTTATTATACAACATCTTTCCAGATGTGCCATGTTCAATACTGGATAAAACTAGACAGACATCTGGACCACATGCTGATGGTATCGTCAGTTCAGCACAAACCAAGCCCGCTGAGCAATTGACAAAGAAGTTGCAACAGTTATCCATACATCACACATCGTCCAACCAAACTACTGCTTTGGATGCTCCCCCTACCCAAACGTCAGAGGTACACACAGTGCAGTCGACTAACCCAAAGGCCCCCCAACAACCTGAAGGGAAGAAAAAACAATGAAAGAAGAGTAAGGGGGATAAAAAACCCAATGATAATGCTGGCAGGGACAACACTGAAAAAATGGAAGGTGAGGTATCCTTGCAACTTGTGTGCAAAAGACCACCCGACCCATTTATGTCCTCGACTTGCAGAGGCCCAAAACTTTGTCACACAGCAACAACATGCAGTGTTGACGAACCCATTTCAACATGGGCAAAACCTAACTAAAGCATCTGCAAGTACAGAAGGGGGTAGCCAAGAAACCTGCCCACCTCCGAACAACCCCTCATCCACTAATGTATATATGGTTAGGGGTGATGCTTTCATATCAACTAGAGTGCACGATTATAGTAAACCAAGCGCTTATGAGAAAGGAAAAGAAGCTGACCTCCCATCTCTTCCTCTATAGATTGAGAAGATGTTGGGAGAAACAATGACACGCATTCCAAAAGGTGCATTTAAGAAGGCTTCTCATAACCCAAACGCAAGGGCCACCCAGAACTACTCTGTGGTGGAGGATTTATCACAAACCCCTTGTGCGATGTTTGCTTTGGAGGTCCTCCAAATTTTCCCTTCTCAGAGGAAAGCTTTGTTAACCACTTTGGGCTCTACTGAGACTTGTAATCCGGGTACCATCATGTTAGATACAACCGACTTAAAACCTCGTCTGCCTTACCATGTAGCATTTCAGATAGTAGTGGCTTACCCCACAAAAGTTTTTACATGGAATATCTTCCGCACAGTGGTCGATGAGGGCGCCTCGACATGCGTTATGTCATTGGCATGTTGGAATGCCATTGGCCAACCCATTTTGTCTCCATCACCTACTCTCCTCACTGCTTTCGAAGGTCGTTCATTCCGACCACATGGCATCGTTCCTTCTTTTCCCGTGTAGTTAGGAGGGAAGACCGTGTGTGTTGAAGTAGAGGTAGTCGATTCTCCCCTTGACTATAACCTCTTGTTAGGATGGAGTTGGACTTATGTTATGCAATATGTGTTTTCTACTATTTTTTGGGTCTTGTTGTTTCCACACGAGGGTTGGATAGTGACCATCGATCAATTGTCTTTCTCCAGACCTGACCCAGCTTTGGGGGAATCCATGGTCCCAATGATTGATAATCCTCAACTAGGTGTCGTTAACTTAGGATTTGGTTTGTGCCCATATTTGATGGGCACCTTCGATTACCCACCTCCACAGGGTGATATCAAATTTATATCTAGTCACCATAAGGTTTAGATTTTTCAAGTTTCGTCGTTCCGCATGACTTACTTTAGGGATCCATGGATTCTTCCTTCCCCATCAGCCACGATGGATGAGACAGGGAACCCTGGCATGTCCATTCCCTTGTCTTCCACTGAAGTAGCGTACTCTTTAGTCCAGCAAGCTTCAGCTAACACCGATCCAACTCCTGCACAAGAGTTAGATCTGCTTCTAGAGCCTATTTGGGCTTAGGGTTCTCTCACTAACGTCGATTTGTTAGACTTGGTCTTGCCTTCCGATGAAGTCGTAATTGAAGCAATGATTATTTTGGACAAACCTTGGGAATATCTTCATCACAAATCATATTTTCTCCTAGAGTTAAGCTGAATCGAAGCAGGAGAATTCACCATGACCATGATGGGAGATCAGCCGTGTCCTATTAATCTCTTAGCTACACATGAAATTTATGCTGAGGGAAATATGGCAACTATCGCTGAGACTATACCAATCAACATCTCCCGAAACCCTGGGGTCATGGAGAATGTCTTCGTCGGAGCAGATTCCTCCCCCGAAGAGATTCAAATATACACAGATCTTTTCAAAGAATTATGTGACGTTTTTGCCTGGTCTTATGAGGAAATGCCAGGTATCGAACCAAAAATAGTTGAACATGAAATCACAACATATCCCGATGCCAAGCCTGTTTGACAAAAACTTCATCCAGTTAATCCCAAGAAAGTAGCAGCCATCAAGATTGAGGTTGAGAAATTGCTAAAGGCAGGTTTTATCTATCCTATCCATTTGACTCAATGGGTGTCAAATCCTGTGTCGATCAATAAAAAACAAGGCATGATTCGTGTATGTACCGATTTTCATGATTTGAAAAAGGCATGTCTCAAAGATAGTTTTCCAACACCATTCATCGATCATATCATTGATGAATGTGCTGGTTGTGAAGCCTTTTCTTTCATGGATAGTTTTTCGTGATATAATCAAATCCAAATCAAACCCGAAGACTAACACAAAACGACATTCATTTGTCCATGTGGTACATTCGCATATCGTAAGATTCCTTTTGGTCTTAAAAATGCTGGCACCACCTTCCAGCGGGCCATGTATTTTGATTTTTATGATCTCAAGCATATAGTCAAGGCCTATCTAGATGATTTAGCATCAGGATCTCGCAAGAGAACAGATCATCCTACACACCTTAGACTAATCTTCGAACACTGTCGCTACTTTAGGATTCGCTTGAATCCAAACAAGTGGAACTTCTGCGTAACGTCAGGACGTTTTCTAGGTTTCATTGTATCAACAACAGGGATCACGGTCGATCCTCTCAAGGTGGAGGCAATAATTCAGTTGCCCCCCCCACGCACAATCCTACAACTTCAGAGTCTACAAGGCAAGGCGAACTTCTTATGACACTTCATCGCCAACTATGCTGAAATCACCAAGGGATTTATGTGTTTACTGAAGAAAGACGTTCCTTTTCTCTGGGATTAAGCCACTCAACGCTCTTTTGACACATTAAAACACACCCTCACAACTGCGCCTCTGCTACGGCCACCTAACTATAACAAAGACTTATTATTATATCTGGCTGCCGAAAAATCCACCATTGGCATGGTTTTAGTTCAGGAAGATGATTTGTTATTAGAATACGTGATCTATTACCTGAGTCGAGGCCTCGTAGGACCAGAACTCAATTATTCTCATATCGAAAAACTTGCGTTGGAAACAGTTCATGCTGTTCAACGATTTCGTCATTATGTTTTGTTTTGCAAGACCACTGTCATTGTTGTCGTGAATCCATTCTAGTACATGTTGACATGATGGGATATAGGCGGAAAAATAAGTAGATGGATAGTCATCCTCCAGGAATTTGACTTAGACTACGTTTAAGTAAAGTCCAAAAAGTCATTGATCTTCACAGATCTTATTTCAGAACTTCCGGTTGAGTCAGGTGACGTTGTGCCTGAGGAATCGCCTATCTGGGGAGATATGTTTTTGATCACATATTCATATCCCTAGTACGGAGATATACTTATCTGTCTCCAGACTTTGAAGTGCCCCACCTCTGCTTCTCATGATGAGCGTCAGCGTATACGCCATCAGGCTAAGAATTATCTCATACTCAATGATATGTTGTATTGGAGAGGTGTAGACTGTGTCTTACGTCGATGTCTCACACATGAGGAGGTAGTCATTGTGCTCAACGATTTCCATACTGGAGCTTGTAGAGGTCATTTGTCTAGGCTGGAAACAACCCAAAAGATTCTACGAGCAGGTTACTTTTGGCCGACACTTATCAAAGATTGTATGGAATCAGTCAAGAAGTGCCATCTGTGCCAAGTCTTCTCTCGGAAGATGAGGGCGCATCTCGCTCCTATATTTCCTATCATCAAAGTTGGTCCCTTCACCAAGTGGGGGATTGATTACACTACTTGCAACCCCCCGTCAGCAAGGGGGAACCGCTATATCATCGTAGCTGTCGACTACTTCACTATGTGGGTCGAAGCTATGCCAACATTTAAAGATGATGGAAAGACTGCAACTCTCTTCTTATTCAATCAGATCACAACAAGGTTCAATGTCCCAAGAGAGATTGTCACTGACCATGGCAGTCACTTTCAGAACCAAATGATGACCGAATTAACATCAAATCTTGGGTTATGGTAAGAGTATTCATCACCTTACTACCCCCAAGACAATGGGCAGGTAGAGGCTGTAAACAAAACTCTTAAGACTATTCTACAACGAACTATCAACTCAGCCAAGTCAAATTGGCATTTGATGTTATACTCGACAATATGGGCTTACCAAACATCTGTTAAGACTGCAACCGGTTTCTCACCTTTTCAACTCGTTTACGGGTTGGAGGCAGTCTTGCCCATCGAATGTCAGATCCCATCTCTAAAGTTGGCAGTGCAATTATTGCCAGACACTTCTCCACTTGAAGAACGGTTAGTACACCTTGAGCATATCAATGAGCAGCGTCATGATGCATCCCTAGCCAATGAGGCTCACAAACATAAGGTCAAGTGTCAGTATGATAGGTCCGTTCGTCCTCGGATTTTCTCTGAACGCGACCTTGTCCTGGTCTATGACCAAGATAAGGACCCCCTGGGGGCAGGAAAATTCAAACCCATGTGGTTTGGACCCTTCATCATAAAAGAGGTATTAAAGAAGGGCACTTATCATCTGGTTGATTTTGAAGGGAATGCTTTGTTGGAACCTAGAAATGGGCTCTACCTCAAGAAGTATTACTCATAGGTAGGTCACTATGGGTAACTTTTTGTAACATATGTATATTCTTTGTAATATTACTTTTTAGTTTTTTTTAAGTGTTACAGACGTGTCATTGATGTTATCTTTCATCAATATGGTAGATGTCAAGTGATTCCGAGGTGTTCGTTGGGTATGCAGATGGTGCTAGTCGGCACACTCGGAGGCTTGCCTCCACAGCTTGGGTAATATTTACACCTCAGGGCCAGTTGTTATCTTCCGGAGGTATATGCTTAGGTGACACCAAAAATAATGTCGTCGAGTATAGTGCATTTATTGAGTTACTTCGTGACACCTTGTCATTGGGAATCTCTCATCTTTGGGTCTATCTCGACGCTCAACTAGTTGTGTTGTAGCTAAACAAAGTATACCGGGTTCATGATCCAACTTTACACCGAAGATTCCTTAGGGTACATCTCTTAGAACAAAACTTTGATTATATTACATATTTTCATGTTCCTAGGAGGTTAAATGAAATTACAGATACTCTAGCTAATCAAATTTTAGATTGGCATCTTGCACACATATGAAATAACATTGACATAAGCATGTAAATACATTTTTGCACACGTGATCCATAAGACACAAAAGATAAAAAAACAAACCATATATAACATCATAAAACAACCAGAGTACATATATGGACGCAAACACCTCAAAAATGGGACTAACAACGAGTCACAGGGATTATGCCCTCAAAAAATATATACAACTAGTGCTCGTGGCACGTAAAAAGTCTACATAGGTTCAGGGCCTATGGGCCCTGTTATAATAGTCCACAGCATGGGCTAAACGCCTAAACAATCGGACCCAAGTCTGAGGTGCCCCCACTACATGAGGCTTCATGGATGGCGGAAGGTCCTTAATCTCTGCCATCAGGACTGTACGAGTGAGTGCAGTGAAGTTCCGCTCAACTCGTCTAAGGACCCTCTCAGCCTCCCCGACTGGGAGGTTCCCTGCTACTGTTGCTCCCCCAGCGGTGACAGCTGTGGCCTCTGGCCGTGGACGACTCTTGTTCCGTGCATAATCGGTAGGTTACATGGGTCCCACATCTGCATGAAACAAACGTATGCCCATTAAATACTCTGGCATACAAAAAATTACATATGCAAACAAAAAAAAACTACAAAGGTGGAGACTTACCCATCTCCCCTCACTCCTCACCAGGAGGCACGGGTATCTCAGGATCTCTAGAAAAATATATCCCTTCATATGGGTAATCCTTAATCACAAGGATCTGTCGTGATAGCCACGCAAAGAAGTCATCATTGAAGGAATCATTGGTCCTTCCACCACCCTGTCGTGGAAGTAATACTACCCATCTACACACTGTAGGAAATGAGGCCTGATGTACTCGTACTACTTCCCGAGGGCTAAAGCTCAAAACTCTCTCAAAGAAAAATGGACGCAAAATCGTCCCGAACCCGAAATTCCTTTGTGTCCGCTGTCAACAATCTGTCAATTGCCTCTTCATGCACTTGAGCAGTGTGGTACTCCAGTAAAAAATCTGTGCATTCAATCACTAGATAACACAGTTCATCTATGCACGAGACGCCTAATGCAAGGCTGTTGAGCCGGTAATCCGCCCAATCAGTAATAATATCGCCTACAGCGATAGGTTAGTGATCTTACTGATAGGTACATGGGATCCTGCATGATCAATCCCAGCGTCACAATGCTTGGCTATCAGTTCCGATATCTTACTCGGTCTCACAGGAAACGTCCTGAAGTTGACTTGTTCCCCTCTCTTCGAGAGGCCAGTCAAAAAATAGATATCCTCGGTGGTGGGCACCAGTGATTTCCCCTCTAGCATAAAGGCCTCTGCATTAGGATGCCAGTAGTCATTCAAGGAATTCAGTAGCCTTGGTTGTGCGTGCATAAACGGACACATAAAGAACTTCAGTAAACCTTATTGCATCAACATGGCCACAACATTCTGATCTCCCGCAACCAACTCACTGATTGCTTCACGCTCCCTTTCCCTCCACTACACATACATTCTGCCAACACAACAAAGTTCAGGAGGGTCAATACTGACCCTTTAATTTTTTTTTGCTACAAAGGGGGGGTCCACGTGAGCTGTAGAGGTGACAGTTGTGTGTACACGCAGGCAGCCGTTACTCTGGCCAAGTGTACACATGGCCTGTCCAGAGACAGCCCACGTGTACCTAGGGCCGACCTTTTTAAGGTCGATGCCCACCCAAAAAATAAACTTAAATACAAAATTGAAGAATTGAATAGCTAGATAAGGGAGTTTGTACTTACTTGGTCCAAACAAAAGTTCGTTTCGTCCACTGTAGCTCCCGGAATCACCGTTTTTAGCAAAGGGGGTCTTTTGGCTCTAGAGTTAATTTCCAAATCAGCAATGGTGATAATGAGCTGCCAACTTCTATCTATAGACTTTTTGGCCTCTTTTTGTCACTTTTTTGACCTCCTTTATCAGTTTCTTTATACCAAAAACCATTTAGAGTGATTCAGGAGTTATATGGGAGGGATTTTATTGGATATTGGGACACTTTTTTTGAGTTTTGAGAAAATTTTGACGGTCCATAATTTTTTTTCCAAGAATCAACTTGAGCATATAGGTTAGGTTATTTACCCAACTTTTGCGTCTCATTGTATTTTTCCTCTGCTATAGGATCAATCCCATCAGGTTGTGACATGGAACCATCATCTCTGCTTTAGAAGTGTCGCAACTTGGCGATAGAGCTTACCAGAACATGGATGCCCTAGGTAGGTCCTGGTTGCATTATGGTGTCCATACCATCTCTAAAACACTGTAGGCTCGGGAGTCCTTATAGTATTTCCTGAATATGAGTTTGAGCCTCATCTGCATGATTCTTCTTCGCTCTTTGTCTCACCCTCAGGACTCCCAAAAATAACGGGTCTCCTTTTAAGCCCTTTTCAGACCCTCTAAACATGAAAATATTGTCAAGCAATCTTGTGGCCTTTCACGCTCGTTAAACTGAAATTTGAAGTCACGTCTGTCCGGCGATAGTTTACCCCTTTTTCGGTCCGGACGATCAACTGTACGAACAAAGGTATACTCTATAGAACTTCCATTCTCTAGAAGAGTACTCTCAGGTATAATTTTATTCCTTTTTCAGGCCTGAGGGACTAAACTTACGAAAAAGAAACCACCACGGAGTCCATAGTTAAGCTCTTTTCAGACTCCCTAAAATTGAAAAGATCGTCGAGTGACCTTATTCTTTCACACTCGTTAAATTGGTCCAGAAGAACATTCTTTACGGATTCCATAGTTAATCTTTTTTTAGACTCCTTAAAAGTGAAAAAATGGTCGAGTGATCTTATCCTTGTCACACTCGTTAAAATGGTTTTGAATCGACGTCTAATCGATGCTAGTTTACCCCTTTTTCGAACTGACTAGACTATCTTCGAAAAAGGTACCCCAATGGAGTCTCCTTTTATGTTTTTTTAGACTCTCTAAATATGAAAATCCACCGATATTACCTTCTTTTGGATTGTTAAACTTACATCGAAGGACATTACCATTGTGTGTTTTATCAACTGCATTTGCATACCTTATCCACCAGCCTTGTGATGGTTTGCTTCTGTGTCTTAACACCTTTGGCCGCCGGAGGATTTTTCCAGAGTATCATTTTACTAGAACATCAGTCTTGTCCTTGTGCCTTGATCTTGTATGTTTTCAATACTCGTTCCTCCATTGTAATGTAATACTCCTTTATTCTTTTTCCAAAATTATCAAAAAGAACAAAAAAATCGAATATACCCCAAAAAGAGGAAGGGAAAAGTATTTTCTTTATTGGCAGCATAATGAATTTCCCTTGGATAAAGCACATTTGTCTGTTTGATCATCAGACTATGGGATGTAGTACGACCTTAGGAAGATTTTCTCTCTATATAGAGTTGTGTCCTCCACCGTTTGGTTACTCTTCCAAACATATGGATATTTTGCATTGCCTCCTGCTTCGTAGAATTATGATTAACATATATGTTGCCTAAGTCTCATCACTTGTTGTGCTATTGTCCAAGGGAAGTTTTTCACTAAGCCTGAGTCGACCCCTCTGCAATATGTCTCTTGTCTGCATACTCGACCATCCTAAATGTCCAATCAAGTCCTTGTTCGAAATCACTGAAGCCTTCGATCCAATCATCAAGATTATCAAGTCCATGACCTACGAGCCATCGAAGACCTCTGGGTAGTGCAGTCGTACACTCATATTACACTCCTACCCGAGTTTTGGAATATTTTGAAGTTGTTGCTCGAGATCTAAAGTCCAGCCATCAGGCCGAATCAACTTCTGGAAGATGGATACTCTATATGTATATCTTTCTGATTTCGAGATGTAGCTCCGCTGTGTATTTTTCATGGCTACTCTTTATAGTTATTTGACATGGATCTATAGTGTATTTGATTGGTAGACATGGTTCTATTTTTATCCCGAGCATGGGTATGCCCGCCTTAATGAGATATTTTTTATTTTGTAGACAACACCTCCCGGTTCCTGATCCTTGGGCTCAATCGTTCGACACATCAGTAAAGATTGGTAATGTATTTCGGCCATCAAATGCTCTTCTGAACTCACACATTAGGGGGCATCTATTATAACCCTAAATTTCACCACACATGCTTACCTAGCATCAGGCCAACTCATATCCCTTCTTTGCCAAAACTCTGTTGAACAACTCTTTGAAAATCCTCTTGTGTAAAGGCCCACGCGCCCTAACCCATTGCTGCACATGTGTACACACTAGCTGACCCAAAACAGCCCACGTGGACCGACAAAAGCATGAAAAAAGGAAATTTGTTGACGGAACAAAAATCTATGGGTGAGTTAACTGAAACTCCCGGCCATGCATGGCCGAGGGTTCGTCCAAAACCCTAGCTCCTTATATCCTATAAAATAAGGGGTAGGGGTACCATTTGGAAGGAGGCAAAATACAACACAGAAACTCTGTCCATTTACGTATTCAATTGTCCCAAACCTTTATCCTTTCCTAATGCCAAAGGAGATTTAAAGCAAAGCATTTGAAGGACAGAAGAAGAGGAGCCCAGGATCAGGTTCAAGGAGTGGTGGCCAGTCTCAGCTTTTGTAAAGTTGACTCATTTTAAGTAATAAAGAGAATGCTTTTCCCATCCAAATTCATGAACTTTTTATGATTTGATTAGTTTATGTTTCATTTCTAACCCATGAGTATATAAGTAGTATGCATGCATAGTTGTTTCTCATCTTGAATGCAGGTCATCTTTGGAAGGAGTATTGAAAACAAGTAATCAAGAACAATGGAGGATCTACATCAAACGTCTGTAACAAGGTAGGTGGATCTTTCCATGCATTTACTAAGAAAAGGGGATTTAAATCTAGGGATGTAGGTAGAAAGTAATTTCTATTCAGTCAAATCTGCATGCAAAGTCTGAACTCTATTTGCTAGTCCTTAAGGTGTTTTTCCCCAACAACAAAGCACCCAGGAAGAATCTTCCCATCTTTATTCTGAGGCCGACAAAGTACCAGATTCATTGAGCAGATTCAACACATCTGCCAACAGGTCCATAAGATTTTGTAGAAATCCAATACTAAGTACAAGTAGTTCCATGATCAACATCGAGTACCACACCAGGTTTAGGTGGGAAACAAGGTCTAGTTACATTTGTAGCAAGAGAACCTTACATGGCCTTATCGAAAGCTTCACCCACTTCACTATGGGCCTTACACTATCACCAATATTGTGGGTAGCAATTCTTTTGAGATCAACACTCCACCCTTCCTTGGCTTGCACACAGTGTTCAATGTGGACCTCATTCGGCCATATTTTCCACCATTATTGGACACCTCATATATCGCAGAACATTTGAAACTAAGAGAGATCAACCCTGAATGCATGGAACATGCATCCACTAATCAGATAGTGGACACACAGGTCAAGTGAACTCACCAGCAGAGGATCCAACTTTATCGTGTTGTCAAGGTAGGGAATCTCCTACACCAAGGAAAGTGGCTCACCTGAGGCCAAATTTAGCAGAAGTTTCCTCACATGATGGGGGAACACAATGAAATGGATACCATTTCTTCCTAAATGGGGAGGATTGATCCAGGTGGATATTGGTGGCCACCCACCTATTCCAACTGGCTCCTCTTGACAGTTTTTAGTTCATCACAATCTTCTGTACTTATTTTTAATTGTGGGTTCTACACTTCTGAGGTTGTCTGAATCCCTACACAACTTCCAGGTGGATATTGGTGGCCTCCCACCTAATCCAACTGGCTTATTTTGGAATTTTTCATGTCAATACATCTTTATGTACTTCCAGGGCCGTTTTGGGGCCCTAAACAATGTTTTTTGGGGACCCTTTCATAGTTTGATGACATAATGTGTAGTTATCAAAAATACCTTTCCAACGGTCTATCATGCACCTAAAATAGAGGTTGTATGAAAAAGTTATGACCCCGGGAAGTTGAGGTACCAACTTACCCATCAAGGCCCACATAAATTTTGGTATTTCATCTCTTAGGGTTAGGTTTTTGGATTTCTAGGGTTTTGGAATTCATGAGTAATGTTAAAAATGCCTCTGGAGCCTCATTGTAATCATTCTACTCAGATGGATGCACGTATAACCCACATCTTTTCTCAAAGATAGCTACCACCATTCGAGCAAGTTGTTTTAGTTCTATAGTTTTACAACTTCAGCCTATTTTTTTTATTCAATAGAAGTTATTGTTCATTGGATATCTATTGTTGTTCTACGTATCTCTGTGTTATGGTATTCAATCTGTTATTCATTTCATTTTTCTCATAAATCCGGATCATCCATATTTTTTTCCCTATCGTGTTCAGTAGATTTGTTGAAGGAATGGATGGCCCAAGAGCTCGATTTGAGGGCAGCTGAGAGAGTGTTGAGAAGGCATAATTTGTTAAGGGTTATCATGTGGCTTCCTATAGGTGTTACATATCTTGATGCGTGATGCATTTAGGTATTCATGTGATGACCTGAAGATGTACTCTAGATCAATAGGCCACGGGTAGGGGGTTTTGGGGTTTCCTTTGACGTGATGTGTTTTTTAACCGATTTTGCCTCTAAAGAGTTATTAATTTTTGTGTCCTAATGTATAGGATATAGAAGGATGATCGAGTGGAAAGAGAGATCCCATGAAGTTCATGACTTTTTTTCCCAAGGAGATGCAGTTACCTTGAAATCTCTATGGGGTTGTGGGTTGTTGAAATTATTTGGGTGTCCACTATTGGGGTACCACAAGTACTTACTACATACATTGGTTCAGTATTGGGACCCTGACCGAGAATTAATTTGTTCTAGAGGGGAGTGTCATGGTGAGTGGATTATACACCAGTCTATGTTGAGTGCATCGTGATGGACTACATTGTGGAATACTACTAGTATGGGTCACACTGGTCTAGAAATAAGATCTTGACTTGAGATATTTTGGAGTTTACACTCAATACCATACTATTTAGGATCACCCTACATCATGGTTGAAAACCCCTCATTTAGAAATGAATACCAGCATGCAGGTGGCATTGATGTTCTTGGAGATGACTACCTTTAATTAGTGTGAGGGAGTCATTTCCAATGTGAATATCCAAATGTCTCGAGGTAAGAAGAGAAATCATAAAACAATTGGGTATGGCTCCCTCCTAGTGATGCTTTTTATGGATAAGGTACCTTAGCTAAGGCCCAATATAGTGATGGGTGGGTTGCGTACATGGGGAGAGTACCATGGGGGCATCATCCAGATCACTACAAGACTAGTTTCACCATTTGGTGGCGTCACTAGATCATCAATATATAGGATTCCCCCTATGTTAGGACGAATTTTAGGCATGATTCAAAGATTCTTCTCCCCCCGGGCGAGGCATGGAGCCCTATGGGTAAATGTGTTTTTGTTTTTTTACATATTTTCATTTTTTTGTATTTGTGGAATATATGGGATTTTTGGTGGGTGCAATGTAACTGACACAATTTTGATTTATCACAGATGTAGGACTAGAGAATTTAGAAGGATGGGTTCAAGGTCATCATCATAGAAACAACATGGAGTCATTGGACAGGGAGGGAGGTGGTAGTACTAAAGATATGTGTCGGGTATGACACAACTTGGAGGGGATGATCATGGGAGTATTCCCCATGCCATAGTAATATATGTTGTTGCAGTCGCAATGGAATGTGGAAGGTGTTTCCTACCCATTTCATGAACTTCTCTAGATGGTCGCTCGGGTAGTCTTATGCTACCATGGTAGCCAACATCGATATGAATATACCATGGCATCCCCATTTTTGTACTAGACATAAATATTATCCAGACGACACTTACTTGTTAGGAGACTAGAAGAGCCCCAATTTTGTATATGCACCTCATTTTTGAACGATGTAACACTCTTTGTGATATATATACAGAGGTTGTTTCAACTAATTCTTATGGATGTCTAATGATGTGACTGATAACCCATGTTTATGTGCATGCATGATAAAACTTAATTTAATGAGACAAATTCCAATCTAACACATAAATAGTTAATGAATTAGCCAACATATTAGACCCTCTTAAAACGTGACAATACTCAATGTACTCAAAGTAGCGTTCAAGAAGGTGAACCCTCAAATACTTATGCAATAGGATGAGATGCTTGATCTTGTATGTGAAATTAAACTATGAGACCACAAGATGGGAGTCCAACCTGGAAACTAAATGACATATTCCAAGGGAAGGAGCCTCAAAAAATATTCCAATGACAACATTGTATTCTGCAATGTTATTAGTTGCAAGACCAAGGTAAACACCTCTTGAACTCACAAGCTTGTCAGTGGGTGAAAATATCACCCAAGAAGAAGAAGTGATATTCCAGTTACTACGTCTACCACCATCATCATATCCCACATAGATGGGGGAGGACTATGACATATAAAAATTAAGAATAAATCATGATAAGAAGCTAACCGAGACATTCAATACACATGAAAATAAAAGGACACCACTCTAGAACCAAAACACACATATGTACAAATAATAATGCGACTGAATGGCCTATGCATAATAATTTTTAAGGTAGAGACCATTGCAGGGATTCGAAAGAGGATTTCCATCATAGTCAATGAGCTCTTATGCCCCTCTTTTCAAGACTGTTATTGGAGAACTCTCACCAGTATGGTAAGTAGATCTCCCTAGGATTTTCCTATTAATCCTACATAGAGAATGGGGCTACACTTCTATGAGTTTCCTAGAATCAAGCAAATGGATTCAAAATTAACCTAAGGAGTGGTAGAGATAGCATACCTTTCACTATAGGTTTTCCTTAGTATATCCTGGTTGATGCATATCTAAAGTTCCAGCTCCAATCTCCTCAACTTGCTTCTTACACACAAAAGAAAAACAATTCCTTTCTACCTCTCTACTTGGTGTTAGAATCCTAGATTCAACTTGGATATAGTCTGATATATAATGGAATAAACTAGATCTACACATTTACACATCAATCACAAACATTTTTAGGAGGAAAACCAATGATCTATTGATGAATATGGAACAAATAAATCAAAGTTTCATATATTGGATCTTGATGAAATTCCCCTTTGGTTTCTTTCTCCTTCCTTCTCCTCAACTTCTTGATCAGACTAGGAAACATGATTTATGGTTTCTCTGAATAGGAAAATCACCTCTAAAATTAGAAAACATAACTCTACAAATGATTCTTCCTCCTCTTTCTTAAGTATTTCCTCTTTTATATAGATCCTTGTATGAGTCTTTTGAGAGCTTATAGATATTCTAGAACCCAATAGAAACTCGAATGATGTGAGTTCCTAGGCTCATGCCATGAAGATACAACTCACCCATTTCTTATCTCTTCATAACTCATCGATTGTAAAAGGTTACATAGATCATCGTTTGCTTCAATATAGATGGCATGCAATTATCATCATGTGTTGTCTCCTAGGAGTCCCACAACGACCCTAAAAAAGGTCCTAAATATTAATAAAGAAATGTGTTTTTTTCTTTCTTCTTCCCTTCTAGCCTGTAGGGTGAAAATTAAGGCTATAACAAAGAAAATTTTAACAATGTGGGGACCATGCCAAATGGGTTCAAATTTACCTTCGCCTAACATGTCGTGGTCCTGATCATAAACCAAGACCAAGTCACTCTCCAAAAAGACACGAGGACGAACATATTTATTGTAATGGGATTTAATGAATCTCTTATGATCTTCATTGGCCAAGGTGGCATCACAACATTATTCTTCAAGATAAGCACTCCTCCTTAGTGGATCTATTAGGAAACAATTCTACGACAAGTTTTAATGATGATATTTTTCATTCAATTGGTAGTACTGCCTCCAGACCATATACAAGTTGGAATGGTGTAAATACAGTGGACATTTTGGCTAAGGTATGGTAAACCTATAATGTCTAAAATAACATAAGAATCCAGTTATTCTTGTGCTTCCCCGACATCCTTTGGATCATGGTATTTAGAACATGATTGATGGCTTCTACTTCGAAATTATATTGAGGATAATAGGGCATCGAGTTTACATGAAAAAAAACCAACCTAGAAGCTAATTCAGTCATCATCTTGTTATGCAAATGGGACCCATGGTTTTTCACTATGGTATTATGAGCCCCAAACCTATCTATAATGTGATTGAACACAAAAAGAGAAGTGGTGGTACCGTCATTGAAACATGTAGGCAAGGCCTCGACCCATTTAGAGAAATAGTTAATAGCCACGATAATGTAGCCATGACCATTAGTCGAGGTAGGATTACATGTCATGAAATCAATACCCCATTTTGCAAAGGGAATGACGATCATGATGGGATGGAGTGGAGGAGGGTGAGCATGCATCTTATAGGTGAAGATTTGAAAAGAATGGAATTTATGGACTGTGTTCATACAATCCTTGAAAATTGTAGGCTATAAGTACCAACACCTATCTTCTAGGAAGTGGCCAACCCGGAGAGACGACCCCCACATGCCCCAACATGAAAATCATTCCAAACTCTTTTAGCTTTCTCATGGACAAGGAAATTGAGTAGAATCAAATGGACCCCCACACGATAAACGATATCATCCACTATGATGTATTCTATATCATGATGCCTTATGTGACAATGTTCATCATGGGAAAGCTAAGGATGGTAATGGTGGGTCTGGAGGTAGACCTAGACGCCTCCATACCATGGATTGGGTGAGTCAATGAGGAATAAAAACTCACCTGGGAAGGAGTCAATAACCATAGGTTCCTCATCATCTCGGGAAAGCTCAGACATCAACTCTATGAATGCAAAATATTTCTTAGACACTAAGGAAACAAAATCCAGTTCAAATTCTTGGAGGATCATGATCCACTTTGAGTACTTTCCCCCAATGATATAATGGTTGAGAATGTTCTACATTAGGTTGGCATCAGAAAAAACAATGGTATTTCTCAAGAGTACATAATGTCGCAGACATTGGACAACATGTGCTACTTCCAGGGAAAACTTCTCAACATGAGAGTATCAAAGATAGAGACCATCAATTTCCTTGATAAGATATTAAATGATATAATCTTGTTGCGCATCATATTCCTAGACAAGAACCATGCCAATGGTGAATTCATAGGTCACAACATAGAGAAATAAGTATCGACTATAGTCATGAGGGATCGGTAAGGGAGTCAACATCAAGGCCTTCTTTGAGGCATCAAATGACATTTGAGCTTGGTCATCCCACATGAAATGTACACCCTTCTTCAATAAGAGAATAAAATATTTGGTGATATCAGTGTAATTTGTAATGAATATACACAAAAAACTTTCCTTCCCTTGCAAACTTTGAAGTTGGCTAATTGTATGAGGAGGAAAATTGACAATAGCCTCAACCTTCAAGGGATCAAACATGATCCCATACTTGGACATGATGAATCCTAGAAGTCTCCTTGACACCACACAAAAAATGTATTTATGTGGATTCAAATGGATATTATAGTAGTGTTATGTGGATTCAAATGGATATTATGTGGATTCAGACAGATATTATAATTGAGGATGACTACATCACCTGATAGGAAATCCCTATCTAAGTAAAAGGCATGGATTCTTGATATGAATCAACATCCTCGAGATGAGGCACCATCCAAGGATCAAAAGAGTAGAGATATCCACTAGTATGCGATGAAATATTGTTAATAGGAGTGATAGTTGTAGTAGGATATGGTAGAGGAAGGGGAAATATACCCATAATTGAAGGATATTTGACGATACGCATATTCTCCATTTACCACTTTTCTTAGGGACCATTACTAATGGCGAGACCCATTGGCTATCTGAGATGGGGTAAATAAAACCTTCGTCTAGTAATTTCTGAAGTTCTTCTTTCACGATATTTTTCAGTGCGGGGTTCATCCTTCTCTGAGGTTATCTCACAGGATGACAATCCTCCTTAATATATATATGATGGGTGCATGAATTAGCAGGGATCCCCTTCATATCTGTATAATCCCAGGCAAAGGCCTCTTTGTTTTTCCGAAGGACATCCACAAGTTGCTTCTTTTGAGGTTCTGACAGGGCTGGATTAATATTCAAGGTTTTTCCTGGTTCTAGTTCTACTGGAACACTTTCACTGGGTGCATCAACAGGTAGCTTCTCTAATCCTCTGTTGTTTCAATTTTTTTCTGAGTCTCACATCTTAAGAAATATTCTAGGAATTGTTGATTTAAGTTCATTTACCAATTAGGAAATGATAAAAGAAGAAGAAATTAATTATATATTATAGCAGCCATAATAATAAATTCATATCATAATGTAAGCACAAATAACAACAAACCATAACAACAAAGTTGTTAACAGAGTTCAACAAGATTTCCTACGTCTTTGTTCCTTTGTATTAGTGGGTGAGGCTTTCTTATTTCTCTTCAATGCTTCAAAAGTATATCAAATGGACTTCAAACTGGTCTCATTGTGTTCTTCTTGACCTCAGAAATCCAATGCAACTGACAACACTGAAAAAGGCTGAAGAATTGCCTCTAGAAATGGACTTCAAAGTTTTCCCATGTCACTGGTTTTCTCTGCATAAATGTCACTGTTTCTGCATAGATTATGTAGCTTTGGCCTGTGGCTCGATGGATAAATTTTTTATTAATAAAGAATTGGTCCAGGGATCGAATCCCAACTAGACCCAATTTGTTGCATGAAATCTAGGTTGGTTCCCATAAAATATGGTTTAAAAAACATATAATATAATTTTATGGATTAAAATATTGTGGCGCCCTTTTTTATGGTATAACCATACAATATGGTTAAAAACAAAACCCATAATACATAATTCATGGAATAAAATTTGGATAGGCATAATACTTGTAAACCATATGGTATATGGTTACAATAACCCACATTACAATGTATTGGTACATGTTATATATATGTGGCGCGATTTTAAAATGGATTTGAAAACCATATAATATATGGTAAATCTTACTCAATCCATTGAAAATGGGTTCAATCCACTTTTAATGGCTAGTATCCAAACTATATCCCAAAATATCTTTAAATAATCCCCATTTCCACTTTAGCGGGATTATCCACTATAATAGCCACAAAATATATAGTTTTAAAAATAACCATATATTAAATAATTCCTCAAAATTTAATAACTTGCCATATATTTTGGTTGAAGTTGTTAGCGCATGAAGAGGTCTTGAGTTCGAATCCTAATCTCAACATATATATCAACTTTTGACTTGTTCAAGCCTTACCAATTCCAACATGCCACGTGTTGCCATGGGATTGTCCCATGTGGAAACCAGTCAGTTGCCAAGTGTCCACGCAAAACTTTTCCACTTGTTACCTATGCAACCTGCCATGTGTCAATTATGCACTTTTCCACGTCACCTTGTTCATGCCATATGTCGTATCTATAATGTGCCATGTGTCCTTTGATCAATTGACTTTTTACATGTTTGACCCAAACTTCAGATTGCGATAACTTTTGCATACAGAATCCGGTTTTCGATCTGTTTGTGCCATCGGAAATCTTGCGATGCGCACTTCACGATCATGTCATTTTCTTGAGAATTTGAGAAATTTTATTTTTGATCATTTCAAGATCCATTTTGGATCATTCCTCCCCACTAAGACCTTTTGGTCCTCCAAAAGGGTATTAACTAGTCATCAAGTGTGGGATAGGCCACCCCACTTGTCCTTTGTCTTTAAAAATTGTCCTATGCACCTGTATTATCATAATCAATTGAAAAAAAACCATGATAATTGACAACATATTGTTAGCCACTTGTACTCTTTCACATCTTATTGAAGCGACTACCATCCATGTTGAAAACATTAGCAATGATAACATCAGAAATATGATTGAAAATGAGCTAAAATGTTTGATGTGCTTGCATGACATTAACTTATATTGAAGAAAAGTATTATTGAATTTCCATTCTACAACGATATCATGTTCATGCTTAAGATCAACTGCTTTACTTGGCACAATTATAGGTGTGTTTCCTTCATAAGTTGCCTTCCTTAATTTTTCCATTGTTTGTACAGATTGATTTTATTTTATGTGATGAGCATGTACAACATATTTGTTTCCTTCTTTAGTTAAGTGATATTGATTTTGTTCCCTGCAGAATATTGCTTTGCGATCATACAAATAAGGACTGCCTAAAACCATTCTAGATTCATTGAGTGGCACCACATCACACGTTACCTCATCCACAAAATTTGATGAAATTGCAAACTTTAAAGTGCATTGCTTTGTTATGTGCAATTTATGATTGTTGCTTATCCATTT
>JZKD02S0100136.1:432878-452757 GCA_000966675.3 Picea glauca
ACTCGTTAAAATGGTTTTGAATCGACGTCTAATCGATGCTAGTTTACCCCTTTTTCGAACTGACTAGACTATCTTCGAAAAAGGTACCCCAATGGAGTCTCCTTTTATGTTTTTTTAGACTCTCTAAATATGAAAATCCACCGATATTACCTTCTTTTGGATTGTTAAACTTACATCGAAGGACATTACCATTGTGTGTTTTATCAACTGCATTTGCATACCTTATCCACCAGCCTTGTGATGGTTTGCTTCTGTGTCTTAACACCTTTGGCCGCCGGAGGATTTTTCCAGAGTATCATTTT
This sequence comes from Picea glauca, assembly GCA_000966675.3. Lineage (NCBI taxonomy): Eukaryota > Viridiplantae > Streptophyta > Pinopsida > Pinales > Pinaceae > Picea > Picea glauca. Next base: position 433,181 of record JZKD02S0100136.1, read on the forward strand.
ACTAGAACATCAGTCTTGTCCTTGTGCCTTGATCTTGTATGTTTTCAATACTCGTTCCTCCATTGTAATGTAATACTCCTTTATTCTTTTTCCAAAATTATCAAAAAGAACAAAAAAATCGAATATACCCCAAAAAGAGGAAGGGAAAAGTATTTTCTTTATTGGCAGCATAATGAATTTCCCTTGGATAAAGCACATTTGTCTGTTTGATCATCAGACTATGGGATGTAGTACGACCTTAGGAAGATTTTCTCTCTATATAGAGTTGTGTCCTCCACCGTTTGGTTACTCTTCCAAACATATGGATATTTTGCATTGCCTCCTGCTTCGTAGAATTATGATTAACATATATGTTGCCTAAGTCTCATCACTTGTTGTGCTATTGTCCAAGGGAAGTTTTTCACTAAGCCTGAGTCGACCCCTCTGCAATATGTCTCTTGTCTGCATACTCGACCATCCTAAATGTCCAATCAAGTCCTTGTTCGAAATCACTGAAGCCTTCGATCCAATCATCAAGATTATCAAGTCCATGACCTACGAGCCATCGAAGACCTCTGGGTAGTGCAGTCGTACACTCATATTACACTCCTACCCGAGTTTTGGAATATTTTGAAGTTGTTGCTCGAGATCTAAAGTCCAGCCATCAGGCCGAATCAACTTCTGGAAGATGGATACTCTATATGTATATCTTTCTGATTTCGAGATGTAGCTCCGCTGTGTATTTTTCATGGCTACTCTTTATAGTTATTTGACATGGATCTATAGTGTATTTGATTGGTAGACATGGTTCTATTTTTATCCCGAGCATGGGTATGCCCGCCTTAATGAGATATTTTTTATTTTGTAGACAACACCTCCCGGTTCCTGATCCTTGGGCTCAATCGTTCGACACATCAGTAAAGATTGGTAATGTATTTCGGCCATCAAATGCTCTTCTGACCTCACACATTAGGGGGCATCTATTATAACCCTAAATTTCACCACACATGCTTACCTAGCATCAGGCCAACTCATATCCCTTCTTTGCCAAAACTCTGTTGAACAACTCTTTGAAAATCCTCTTGTGTAAAGGCCCACGCGCCCTAACCCATTGCTGCACATGTGTACACACTAGCTGACCCAAAACAGCCCACGTGGACCGACAAAAGCATGAAAAAAGGAAATTTGTTGACGGAACAAAAATCTATGGGTGAGTTAACTGAAACTCCCGGCCATGCATGGCCGAGGGTTCGTCCAAAACCCTAGCTCCTTATATCCTATAAAATAAGGGGTAGGGGTACCATTTGGAAGGAGGCAAAATACAACACAGAAACTCTGTCCATTTACGTATTCAATTGTCCCAAACCTTTATCCTTTCCTAATGCCAAAGGAGATTTAAAGCAAAGCATTTGAAGGACAGAAGAAGAGGAGCCCAGGATCAGGTTCAAGGAGTGGTGGCCAGTCTCAGCTTTTGTAAAGTTGACTCATTTTAAGTAATAAAGAGAATGCTTTTCCCATCCAAATTCATGAACTTTTTATGATTTGATTAGTTTATGTTTCATTTCTAACCCATGAGTATATAAGTAGTATGCATGCATAGTTGTTTCTCATCTTGAATGCAGGTCATCTTTGGAAGGAGTATTGAAAACAAGTAATCAAGAACAATGGAGGATCTACATCAAACGTCTGTAACAAGGTAGGTGGATCTTTCCATGCATTTACTAAGAAAAGGGGATTTAAATCTAGGGATGTAGGTAGAAAGTAATTTCTATTCAGTCAAATCTGCATGCAAAGTCTGAACTCTATTTGCTAGTCCTTAAGGTGTTTTTCCCCAACAACAAAGCACCCAGGAAGAATCTTCCCATCTTTATTCTGAGGCCGACAAAGTACCAGATTCATTGAGCAGATTCAACACATCTGCCAACAGGTCCATAAGATTTTGTAGAAATCCAATACTAAGTACAAGTAGTTCCATGATCAACATCGAGTACCACACCAGGTTTAGGTGGGAAACAAGGTCTAGTTACATTTGTAGCAAGAGAACCTTACATGGCCTTATCGAAAGCTTCACCCACTTCACTATGGGCCTTACACTATCACCAATATTGTGGGTAGCAATTCTTTTGAGATCAACACTCCACCCTTCCTTGGCTTGCACACAGTGTTCAATGTGGACCTCATTCGGCCATATTTTCCACCATTATTGGACACCTCATATATCGCAGAACATTTGAAACTAAGAGAGATCAACCCTGAATGCATGGAACATGCATCCACTAATCAGATAGTGGACACACAGGTCAAGTGAACTCACCAGCAGAGGATCCAACTTTATCGTGTTGTCAAGGTAGGGAATCTCCTACACCAAGGAAAGTGGCTCACCTGAGGCCAAATTTAGCAGAAGTTTCCTCACATGATGGGGGAACACAATGAAATGGATACCATTTCTTCCTAAATGGGGAGGATTGATCCAGGTGGATATTGGTGGCCACCCACCTATTCCAACTGGCTCCTCTTGACAGTTTTTAGTTCATCACAATCTTCTGTACTTATTTTTAATTGTGGGTTCTACACTTCTGAGGTTGTCTGAATCCCTACACAACTTCCAGGTGGATATTGGTGGCCTCCCACCTAATCCAACTGGCTTATTTTGGAATTTTTCATGTCAATACATCTTTATGTACTTCCAGGGCCGTTTTGGGGCCCTAAACAATGTTTTTTGGGGACCCTTTCATAGTTTGATGACATAATGTGTAGTTATCAAAAATACCTTTCCAACGGTCTATCATGCACCTAAAATAGAGGTTGTATGAAAAAGTTATGACCCCGGGAAGTTGAGGTACCAACTTACCCATCAAGGCCCACATAAATTTTGGTATTTCATCTCTTAGGGTTAGGTTTTTGGATTTCTAGGGTTTTGGAATTCATGAGTAATGTTAAAAATGCCTCTGGAGCCTCATTGTAATCATTCTACTCAGATGGATGCACGTATAACCCACATCTTTTCTCAAAGATAGCTACCACCATTCGAGCAAGTTGTTTTAGTTCTATAGTTTTACAACTTCAGCCTATTTTTTTTATTCAATAGAAGTTATTGTTCATTGGATATCTATTGTTGTTCTACGTATCTCTGTGTTATGGTATTCAATCTGTTATTCATTTCATTTTTCTCATAAATCCGGATCATCCATATTTTTTTCCCTATCGTGTTCAGTAGATTTGTTGAAGGAATGGATGGCCCAAGAGCTCGATTTGAGGGCAGCTGAGAGAGTGTTGAGAAGGCATAATTTGTTAAGGGTTATCATGTGGCTTCCTATAGGTGTTACATATCTTGATGCGTGATGCATTTAGGTATTCATGTGATGACCTGAAGATGTACTCTAGATCAATAGGCCACGGGTAGGGGGTTTTGGGGTTTCCTTTGACGTGATGTGTTTTTTAACCGATTTTGCCTCTAAAGAGTTATTAATTTTTGTGTCCTAATGTATAGGATATAGAAGGATGATCGAGTGGAAAGAGAGATCCCATGAAGTTCATGACTTTTTTTCCCAAGGAGATGCAGTTACCTTGAAATCTCTATGGGGTTGTGGGTTGTTGAAATTATTTGGGTGTCCACTATTGGGGTACCACAAGTACTTACTACATACATTGGTTCAGTATTGGGACCCTGACCGAGAATTAATTTGTTCTAGAGGGGAGTGTCATGGTGAGTGGATTATACACCAGTCTATGTTGAGTGCATCGTGATGGACTACATTGTGGAATACTACTAGTATGGGTCACACTGGTCTAGAAATAAGATCTTGACTTGAGATATTTTGGAGTTTACACTCAATACCATACTATTTAGGATCACCCTACATCATGGTTGAAAACCCCTCATTTAGAAATGAATACCAGCATGCAGGTGGCATTGATGTTCTTGGAGATGACTACCTTTAATTAGTGTGAGGGAGTCATTTCCAATGTGAATATCCAAATGTCTCGAGGTAAGAAGAGAAATCATAAAACAATTGGGTATGGCTCCCTCCTAGTGATGCTTTTTATGGATAAGGTACCTTAGCTAAGGCCCAATATAGTGATGGGTGGGTTGCGTACATGGGGAGAGTACCATGGGGGCATCATCCAGATCACTACAAGACTAGTTTCACCATTTGGTGGCGTCACTAGATCATCAATATATAGGATTCCCCCTATGTTAGGACGAATTTTAGGCATGATTCAAAGATTCTTCTCCCCCCGGGCGAGGCATGGAGCCCTATGGGTAAATGTGTTTTTGTTTTTTTACATATTTTCATTTTTTTGTATTTGTGGAATATATGGGATTTTTGGTGGGTGCAATGTAACTGACACAATTTTGATTTATCACAGATGTAGGACTAGAGAATTTAGAAGGATGGGTTCAAGGTCATCATCATAGAAACAACATGGAGTCATTGGACAGGGAGGGAGGTGGTAGTACTAAAGATATGTGTCGGGTATGACACAACTTGGAGGGGATGATCATGGGAGTATTCCCCATGCCATAGTAATATATGTTGTTGCAGTCGCAATGGAATGTGGAAGGTGTTTCCTACCCATTTCATGAACTTCTCTAGATGGTCGCTCGGGTAGTCTTATGCTACCATGGTAGCCAACATCGATATGAATATACCATGGCATCCCCATTTTTGTACTAGACATAAATATTATCCAGACGACACTTACTTGTTAGGAGACTAGAAGAGCCCCAATTTTGTATATGCACCTCATTTTTGAACGATGTAACACTCTTTGTGATATATATACAGAGGTTGTTTCAACTAATTCTTATGGATGTCTAATGATGTGACTGATAACCCATGTTTATGTGCATGCATGATAAAACTTAATTTAATGAGACAAATTCCAATCTAACACATAAATAGTTAATGAATTAGCCAACATATTAGACCCTCTTAAAACGTGACAATACTCAATGTACTCAAAGTAGCGTTCAAGAAGGTGAACCCTCAAATACTTATGCAATAGGATGAGATGCTTGATCTTGTATGTGAAATTAAACTATGAGACCACAAGATGGGAGTCCAACCTGGAAACTAAATGACATATTCCAAGGGAAGGAGCCTCAAAAAATATTCCAATGACAACATTGTATTCTGCAATGTTATTAGTTGCAAGACCAAGGTAAACACCTCTTGAACTCACAAGCTTGTCAGTGGGTGAAAATATCACCCAAGAAGAAGAAGTGATATTCCAGTTACTACGTCTACCACCATCATCATATCCCACATAGATGGGGGAGGACTATGACATATAAAAATTAAGAATAAATCATGATAAGAAGCTAACCGAGACATTCAATACACATGAAAATAAAAGGACACCACTCTAGAACCAAAACACACATATGTACAAATAATAATGCGACTGAATGGCCTATGCATAATAATTTTTAAGGTAGAGACCATTGCAGGGATTCGAAAGAGGATTTCCATCATAGTCAATGAGCTCTTATGCCCCTCTTTTCAAGACTGTTATTGGAGAACTCTCACCAGTATGGTAAGTAGATCTCCCTAGGATTTTCCTATTAATCCTACATAGAGAATGGGGCTACACTTCTATGAGTTTCCTAGAATCAAGCAAATGGATTCAAAATTAACCTAAGGAGTGGTAGAGATAGCATACCTTTCACTATAGGTTTTCCTTAGTATATCCTGGTTGATGCATATCTAAAGTTCCAGCTCCAATCTCCTCAACTTGCTTCTTACACACAAAAGAAAAACAATTCCTTTCTACCTCTCTACTTGGTGTTAGAATCCTAGATTCAACTTGGATATAGTCTGATATATAATGGAATAAACTAGATCTACACATTTACACATCAATCACAAACATTTTTAGGAGGAAAACCAATGATCTATTGATGAATATGGAACAAATAAATCAAAGTTTCATATATTGGATCTTGATGAAATTCCCCTTTGGTTTCTTTCTCCTTCCTTCTCCTCAACTTCTTGATCAGACTAGGAAACATGATTTATGGTTTCTCTGAATAGGAAAATCACCTCTAAAATTAGAAAACATAACTCTACAAATGATTCTTCCTCCTCTTTCTTAAGTATTTCCTCTTTTATATAGATCCTTGTATGAGTCTTTTGAGAGCTTATAGATATTCTAGAACCCAATAGAAACTCGAATGATGTGAGTTCCTAGGCTCATGCCATGAAGATACAACTCACCCATTTCTTATCTCTTCATAACTCATCGATTGTAAAAGGTTACATAGATCATCGTTTGCTTCAATATAGATGGCATGCAATTATCATCATGTGTTGTCTCCTAGGAGTCCCACAACGACCCTAAAAAAGGTCCTAAATATTAATAAAGAAATGTGTTTTTTTCTTTCTTCTTCCCTTCTAGCCTGTAGGGTGAAAATTAAGGCTATAACAAAGAAAATTTTAACAATGTGGGGACCATGCCAAATGGGTTCAAATTTACCTTCGCCTAACATGTCGTGGTCCTGATCATAAACCAAGACCAAGTCACTCTCCAAAAAGACACGAGGACGAACATATTTATTGTAATGGGATTTAATGAATCTCTTATGATCTTCATTGGCCAAGGTGGCATCACAACATTATTCTTCAAGATAAGCACTCCTCCTTAGTGGATCTATTAGGAAACAATTCTACGACAAGTTTTAATGATGATATTTTTCATTCAATTGGTAGTACTGCCTCCAGACCATATACAAGTTGGAATGGTGTAAATACAGTGGACATTTTGGCTAAGGTATGGTAAACCTATAATGTCTAAAATAACATAAGAATCCAGTTATTCTTGTGCTTCCCCGACATCCTTTGGATCATGGTATTTAGAACATGATTGATGGCTTCTACTTCGAAATTATATTGAGGATAATAGGGCATCGAGTTTACATGAAAAAAAACCAACCTAGAAGCTAATTCAGTCATCATCTTGTTATGCAAATGGGACCCATGGTTTTTCACTATGGTATTATGAGCCCCAAACCTATCTATAATGTGATTGAACACAAAAAGAGAAGTGGTGGTACCGTCATTGAAACATGTAGGCAAGGCCTCGACCCATTTAGAGAAATAGTTAATAGCCACGATAATGTAGCCATGACCATTAGTCGAGGTAGGATTACATGTCATGAAATCAATACCCCATTTTGCAAAGGGAATGACGATCATGATGGGATGGAGTGGAGGAGGGTGAGCATGCATCTTATAGGTGAAGATTTGAAAAGAATGGAATTTATGGACTGTGTTCATACAATCCTTGAAAATTGTAGGCTATAAGTACCAACACCTATCTTCTAGGAAGTGGCCAACCCGGAGAGACGACCCCCACATGCCCCAACATGAAAATCATTCCAAACTCTTTTAGCTTTCTCATGGACAAGGAAATTGAGTAGAATCAAATGGACCCCCACACGATAAACGATATCATCCACTATGATGTATTCTATATCATGATGCCTTATGTGACAATGTTCATCATGGGAAAGCTAAGGATGGTAATGGTGGGTCTGGAGGTAGACCTAGACGCCTCCATACCATGGATTGGGTGAGTCAATGAGGAATAAAAACTCACCTGGGAAGGAGTCAATAACCATAGGTTCCTCATCATCTCGGGAAAGCTCAGACATCAACTCTATGAATGCAAAATATTTCTTAGACACTAAGGAAACAAAATCCAGTTCAAATTCTTGGAGGATCATGATCCACTTTGAGTACTTTCCCCCAATGATATAATGGTTGAGAATGTTCTACATTAGGTTGGCATCAGAAAAAACAATGGTATTTCTCAAGAGTACATAATGTCGCAGACATTGGACAACATGTGCTACTTCCAGGGAAAACTTCTCAACATGAGAGTATCAAAGATAGAGACCATCAATTTCCTTGATAAGATATTAAATGATATAATCTTGTTGCGCATCATATTCCTAGACAAGAACCATGCCAATGGTGAATTCATAGGTCACAACATAGAGAAATAAGTATCGACTATAGTCATGAGGGATCGGTAAGGGAGTCAACATCAAGGCCTTCTTTGAGGCATCAAATGACATTTGAGCTTGGTCATCCCACATGAAATGTACACCCTTCTTCAATAAGAGAATAAAATATTTGGTGATATCAGTGTAATTTGTAATGAATATACACAAAAAACTTTCCTTCCCTTGCAAACTTTGAAGTTGGCTAATTGTATGAGGAGGAAAATTGACAATAGCCTCAACCTTCAAGGGATCAAACATGATCCCATACTTGGACATGATGAATCCTAGAAGTCTCCTTGACACCACACAAAAAATGTATTTATGTGGATTCAAATGGATATTATAGTAGTGTTATGTGGATTCAAATGGATATTATGTGGATTCAGACAGATATTATAATTGAGGATGACTACATCACCTGATAGGAAATCCCTATCTAAGTAAAAGGCATGGATTCTTGATATGAATCAACATCCTCGAGATGAGGCACCATCCAAGGATCAAAAGAGTAGAGATATCCACTAGTATGCGATGAAATATTGTTAATAGGAGTGATAGTTGTAGTAGGATATGGTAGAGGAAGGGGAAATATACCCATAATTGAAGGATATTTGACGATACGCATATTCTCCATTTACCACTTTTCTTAGGGACCATTACTAATGGCGAGACCCATTGGCTATCTGAGATGGGGTAAATAAAACCTTCGTCTAGTAATTTCTGAAGTTCTTCTTTCACGATATTTTTCAGTGCGGGGTTCATCCTTCTCTGAGGTTATCTCACAGGATGACAATCCTCCTTAATATATATATGATGGGTGCATGAATTAGCAGGGATCCCCTTCATATCTGTATAATCCCAGGCAAAGGCCTCTTTGTTTTTCCGAAGGACATCCACAAGTTGCTTCTTTTGAGGTTCTGACAGGGCTGGATTAATATTCAAGGTTTTTCCTGGTTCTAGTTCTACTGGAACACTTTCACTGGGTGCATCAACAGGTAGCTTCTCTAATCCTCTGTTGTTTCAATTTTTTTCTGAGTCTCACATCTTAAGAAATATTCTAGGAATTGTTGATTTAAGTTCATTTACCAATTAGGAAATGATAAAAGAAGAAGAAATTAATTATATATTATAGCAGCCATAATAATAAATTCATATCATAATGTAAGCACAAATAACAACAAACCATAACAACAAAGTTGTTAACAGAGTTCAACAAGATTTCCTACGTCTTTGTTCCTTTGTATTAGTGGGTGAGGCTTTCTTATTTCTCTTCAATGCTTCAAAAGTATATCAAATGGACTTCAAACTGGTCTCATTGTGTTCTTCTTGACCTCAGAAATCCAATGCAACTGACAACACTGAAAAAGGCTGAAGAATTGCCTCTAGAAATGGACTTCAAAGTTTTCCCATGTCACTGGTTTTCTCTGCATAAATGTCACTGTTTCTGCATAGATTATGTAGCTTTGGCCTGTGGCTCGATGGATAAATTTTTTATTAATAAAGAATTGGTCCAGGGATCGAATCCCAACTAGACCCAATTTGTTGCATGAAATCTAGGTTGGTTCCCATAAAATATGGTTTAAAAAACATATAATATAATTTTATGGATTAAAATATTGTGGCGCCCTTTTTTATGGTATAACCATACAATATGGTTAAAAACAAAACCCATAATACATAATTCATGGAATAAAATTTGGATAGGCATAATACTTGTAAACCATATGGTATATGGTTACAATAACCCACATTACAATGTATTGGTACATGTTATATATATGTGGCGCGATTTTAAAATGGATTTGAAAACCATATAATATATGGTAAATCTTACTCAATCCATTGAAAATGGGTTCAATCCACTTTTAATGGCTAGTATCCAAACTATATCCCAAAATATCTTTAAATAATCCCCATTTCCACTTTAGCGGGATTATCCACTATAATAGCCACAAAATATATAGTTTTAAAAATAACCATATATTAAATAATTCCTCAAAATTTAATAACTTGCCATATATTTTGGTTGAAGTTGTTAGCGCATGAAGAGGTCTTGAGTTCGAATCCTAATCTCAACATATATATCAACTTTTGACTTGTTCAAGCCTTACCAATTCCAACATGCCACGTGTTGCCATGGGATTGTCCCATGTGGAAACCAGTCAGTTGCCAAGTGTCCACGCAAAACTTTTCCACTTGTTACCTATGCAACCTGCCATGTGTCAATTATGCACTTTTCCACGTCACCTTGTTCATGCCATATGTCGTATCTATAATGTGCCATGTGTCCTTTGATCAATTGACTTTTTACATGTTTGACCCAAACTTCAGATTGCGATAACTTTTGCATACAGAATCCGGTTTTCGATCTGTTTGTGCCATCGGAAATCTTGCGATGCGCACTTCACGATCATGTCATTTTCTTGAGAATTTGAGAAATTTTATTTTTGATCATTTCAAGATCCATTTTGGATCATTCCTCCCCACTAAGACCTTTTGGTCCTCCAAAAGGGTATTAACTAGTCATCAAGTGTGGGATAGGCCACCCCACTTGTCCTTTGTCTTTAAAAATTGTCCTATGCACCTGTATTATCATAATCAATTGAAAAAAAACCATGATAATTGACAACATATTGTTAGCCACTTGTACTCTTTCACATCTTATTGAAGCGACTACCATCCATGTTGAAAACATTAGCAATGATAACATCAGAAATATGATTGAAAATGAGCTAAAATGTTTGATGTGCTTGCATGACATTAACTTATATTGAAGAAAAGTATTATTGAATTTCCATTCTACAACGATATCATGTTCATGCTTAAGATCAACTGCTTTACTTGGCACAATTATAGGTGTGTTTCCTTCATAAGTTGCCTTCCTTAATTTTTCCATTGTTTGTACAGATTGATTTTATTTTATGTGATGAGCATGTACAACATATTTGTTTCCTTCTTTAGTTAAGTGATATTGATTTTGTTCCCTGCAGAATATTGCTTTGCGATCATACAAATAAGGACTGCCTAAAACCATTCTAGATTCATTGAGTGGCACCACATCACACGTTACCTCATCCACAAAATTTGATGAAATTGCAAACTTTAAAGTGCATTGCTTTGTTATGTGCAATTTATGATTGTTGCTTATCCATTTGAGTGAGTAAGGTTTATGATGCATCTTAGTGTTTAATCCAAATTTTTTAACCACTTCCTCTGAAATCAAGTTAGATTGAGATCCACTATCTATCAATGTATTGATCTTAATATGTTTCATTATCACCCTTACGTGAAACAATTTTCATCTAGAATCATATCCATCACCAATTTTACCTGTCAAACCAACTGTTGTGGTCTTAGTCTCATCACCTGAATCATATCCCAAGTGGTCATATTGTTGTTGCAACTCTTTGCCTCCCTTTCCTCTCTTTTAACCACTTAGGTCTCTTCTCTGGATGCAATTTCTAGAAATGGTCATCATCATGCCCTTCTTTCTTGCAATGTTTGCAAGAGAGCTTCTCTTCCCTTCTTGTCGTTGAATTTTCTTTCTTTCCATTCCCCTTCATTTTGTCCTCTTTGCTTGAAGATGATTCCCCTAATACACCAACTCATGTTTTCCCTGCTTCAATGTATGTTTCTTGAACAGAAACCTCATCAAGATTAGTAGGTCCAAACATAAATATAGTGTTACGAATATCTGCAGGTAAACCTCCTATATACTTCATAAGAGTTTCTTAGATATGTAATGGAATGTTTAACATTAATTCCATATTACAAAATTCATCTGTGTATCCTTGCACCATTTTCCCCTTTCTTAGTTTAAGACTTTACCATTCAATTAAAGCCTTCTCTTTATAACCCAAAAGAAAAAATTGCTTTCTAAGTGAAAAAACAAAATCTTGCCATGATGGAAATACATTACCAACTTGCTGCATGCCATTTTGCAACTTACTTTGCCACGAGATGAGTGTTGTGCCTACAAGACGAAGTGATTCCAACTTGATTTGAGTTTCCTCATATTTGATTTGTTGCACACTACAATAAAATTCCATTTGTCTGACCCAATTATCAATTCTCTTAGCATTGACTTCACCATCATACATGGGCAATTCAAATTTCACATCAAGCTTAAGTAAAGGCATATCATGTTTATGTTTATGGTAATGTTTTCTTGCAGTGGATTTTGAAATTATAGTTGAAGAAGAAGAAGTTTATGGAGAAGAAGGAGGTGAAGGAGGAGGTTTAGGAGGATCCTCTCCTTCTTCACTTTTGTCTTGTTTAGAAGATTCCCCTTGGAAAGGCCTCTTCTGTTCCAAGTAATCCTCATATAAGACCTTTACCATCTCAGACATGGCGAATATTTTTTCTTGCAAATTGATCTCATTCTGAGACATGCCTTCTTTCGATGTCATCTCCTCACTTTGAGAAGTCATCTTTCTCAATCCAATCTCAGGATCCTCTTCTACAAGCTTGCCTTCACCACAACTCACTTTTCCCTGGTAATCATGCAACTCAAAAACTAATCGTCAACCTGCTCTGATATCACTTGATCCGAAATTGATCTTTTAAAGACTTGGTTAAGTTTTAAGCATGAGTTCATTTACCAATTAGGAATTGAAGAAAGAAGAAGAAATTAATGAGATATTATAGCATCCATAATAAGAAATGAAGATTAGAATGTAAGCACAAAGAACAACAAACCATAACAACAAAGTTGTTAATGGACTTCAAAAATATTGCCTACGTCTTTGGGCCTTTGTCTTACTGGGTGAGGCTTTCTTATTTCTGTTCAATGCTTAAAAAGTACATAAAATGGACTTCAGAATGGTCTCACTGTATTCTGCTCGACCTCAAAAATCCAATGCAACTAATAACACTCAAAAAGGCTGAGAATTGCCTCTGGAAATGGACTTCAAAGTTCTCCTATGTTGTTGGTTTTTTCTACATAAATCCCATTGTTTTTGTATAGATTACATAATTCTAGCTTGTGGTTCTATGGTTAAAACATTTTCTTAATAAAGAAGTGGTCTAGGGATTGAATCCCAACTAGACCCGATTTGTGGCATGAAATCTGGGTTGGTTGCCATAAAATATGGTTTAAAAACCATATAATATAATTTTATGGATTAAAATATTGTGGCACACCCTTTTTTATGGTATAACCATAGAAGATGGTTAAAAACAAAACCCATAATACATTAGTCATGGAATAATCTTTGGATAGGCACAATACTTGTAAACCATATGATATATGGTTACAACAACCCACATTACAATGTATTGGTACATGCTATATATATGTGGCACGATTTTAAAATGGGTTTGAAAACCATATAGACCCGATTTGTGGCATGAAATCTGGGTTGGTTTCCATAAAATATGGTTTAAAAACCATATAATATAATTTTATGGATTAAATTATTGTGGCGTGTCCTTTTTTTTATGGTATAACCATACAATATGGTTAAAAACAAAATCCATAATACATGAGTCATGGCATAAACTTTGGATAGGCGCAATACTTGTAAACCATATGATATATGGTTATAACAACCCACATTACAATGTATTGGTACATGTTATATATATATATGTGGCGTGATTTTAAAATGGTTTTGAAAACCCTATAATATATGGTAAATCTTACCCAATCCATTTTCAATGGATTCGATCCACTTTTAATGGCTAATATCTAAACTATATCCCAAAATATCTTTAAATAATCCCCATTTCCACTTTAGTGTGCTTATGTACTTTAATGGCCACAAGGTTTTAAAAATAACCATATAATAAATAATTCCTCCTTAAAATTTAATAACTTGCCATATCTTTTGGTTGAAGTTGTTAGCACATAAAGAGGTCTCGATTTCACATCCTAAGTTGGACATATAGATAAACTTTTGACTTGTTCAAACCTTACCAATCCCAACATGCCACATGTTGCCATGGGATTGGCTCATGTAGAAATCAATCAGCTGCCAGGTGTCCACAAAGAACTCTGCCACTTGTCACCTATGCTACCTGCCATGTGTCAGTTATGCACTTTTCCATGTCACCTTTTTCATGCCACGTGTCAGCGCTAGAATGTGCCATGTTTCCTTTGACCAGTTGAATTTTAACCTGTTTGACCCAAACTTTAGATTGCAATAACTTTTGTATACAAACACCAGTTTTTGATCCATTTGCACTGCTGGAAAGCTTGTGACAAGCACTTTGCGATCATGCCATTTTCTTGAGCATTTCAGGATCCATTTTGGATCAACGATGCCTTGGACATTAACTCCAAGGCCTCTTCCTTTGTACCCCATCTTCTTCATTATCTTCAATTCAATTCCTGTAGTGTGCTTTTCAAAGAACCAAAATCATCATCATAATGAGAAGAAAATGAAACTGAAGGAGTATTGTTTACCTCTGTTACTGATTCTGAATCAGATGTGGGGGATGGCTTTGCTAAGCCTTCATCACCTTGCAACTTTGTCAAAGCCTCTTCCATGGCTTGTAATCAAAGACACAATCTCTGATTATCTTCCTCTGCATCTCACAACATTTTCTTCAACTCTAAATTCTATGCTTTAATGCTTTGGTTGATTTCCTATAACTCATTGAGCCATGCCTACTTTGGTGTCTTTTCCATATTGTATTCAACACCTGCAATCCTTTTCAATCCTTCTTTGATACCAAACTTTATCTGATCCGGGCTGACCTTGATACCAACTTGATTTGGTTCTATCTTCACTTAATGAAAGGATCGGTTATAATATTGTTTTAATTGAACTTGATTGCATTAAAGGTGAACATATGTGCTTACGAAAGGCTTGAAGCCAAATTGAATATAACTTGGTGAATGTGTTCTTAGTCTCATAATCCATTACTTAATGAACTTAACAATCATAATTGTGGAAATAAAAACATGCATAAGAAAACATGAGATAAGATCAACACATAAAGAAAGAGATCACCAAATTGTTAACGAAGTTCACCAGTATGGCTACGTATTTGGATCTGCTAGAATACAAATCAATTCATTATCCTTCCTTTAACAGGGTTGAATATTCTCACAACATGTGGCACATTTCCTTAGACTCCAGAAGGATTCTCACATAAAACAAATTTGTGAGCTGGATTCTCACATAAAACTAATATTCCATTTTTACAATTAATACGTGAGATTTCCACTCACTCCAAGTATTCCTTCTTTTTCCCCTTAAAATTAGGAAACCAATTTGTGAGTTGGATTCTCTCACAAAACTAATTTCCCTTTTTACAATGAAATGAATAATAAGTGGGATTATCAAACTCACTTCAACAATTAATCATTTTTCTAATGTGCGTGACTAATACATAAGTTTCTCATACTCATTTTAAGTATTAATAATTTTTACAATTTAATTAATTCATTTATGAGCATTAATTATTCTTTTCCACCTATTATGAATTTTTTTAATGATGTATCCCATGGTTTTCAAAGTTGGAATTTTCCATGTGGACATCCTCCTGGATCACTAATTCTTTCCATGTCTAGGTCTTACCATGTATATGAGTGTGAGAGGGGGAGAGAGGGAGACATATGTAATATCCCCAAGGATGAGCCCTATTGTAATCATGTTTATGAATTTTAAATCATGTTTTGTAGGCTGGTGAGCCGAGTATTGATAAGCTGGTAAGGCTTATGAGTTTATTAGGCCGGAGAGCCTAAGTGTTAAGGCCAGGAGCCTATTTTTGTATATGTAATTATACAGAACGTTAATAAAAATATCAACACCACTGCGTACAAACCAACCACAATGAATGAGTGATGGGGGACTAAGCTTCCTCAGAGTGGGTAAGGGAATAGGGGCTGAAAGGTGGAAAGAAAGGCTAAGTGTTGGGCCTAGGGGATAATCTAGGGGGCTTACCTCTAGAAAGGGATAATAATTTATTATTATTATTTCTTTACAACTAACATGGAAAATTTTGAGTGTTGTCCTAAGTTCCTGGAGAGGAACGCATGCTGATGGATCACATGCAGCTTCATGGGTGACATGTGTCGGCCCAGGAACATGTCGTTAAAAGCTATAGAAGTCATCCTTGGAGGGAGTTTTCTCCTTATTCTATCATCCTCCGCCTGAGTTCATGAGGATCTGGGGTGTCTAAACCATTTTTCCTGTGCGTCTGCCTCTGCATACCCATGCACAGTGAAGGAAACCCTCACAGGAAGATTTTTCGCTATCCATTTTCCATTCTCCATGAATTATGTTGAGCTTTGGGATCGACCTTTGCATACCCTCACGTAGCTCTGAGAACCATAAAACTGAGACGTCTTCCTGAAGACCAAAACATTATCCATCTGATTATTTTATTGGTCTACGTTTGTCCTTGACATACCTATGCACCATTGAGAGAACTAGTCAAGAGGGGAAAGTCGACTTGTGATTTCAAGAACCCAATCTATCCACCATTGTAGAGATGAATCCGTACCCAATCTGTCTGTAGGTTGTTGTTTTTTGTTTTCCTGAGTGGGTTTGTGTTATGGTTATCCTCACCATGACATAATTGAGTTGGAAGGGGATAAATAAATAGGTTGTAAGGCCCTTAGTTGAAGAGATATTCTGTCAAGCCCGTGAGAAGTTATTTCCAGGTGAAGGAGTCTGTTGGGAAGTGGTATTCTTCTAGAGAGAGTCCAGCACTAGCTACAGAGCTCTAAGACTTTCTAATTTGGCTTGTTGTTGAAACCCAGAGAGGAAGTTGAAGCATTGATGGAATGTGCTTGTGAAGGTGTATACTCCGAGGCGGAATAGGCATGTGGGGAATGAGAGTCCATGAGTAGTGGGCGTAATAAGGCATCCTGGGAAGAATCCTTTCGGTTATTCTGTGCAGTTTTCCCTGTAACCTTAGCCTAGACTAGGATTCCTTGCCTTGGGTGGAGCTTAGTCCCAACTCGGGGGTGACCCACTACTGAGTGTGATGAGCAACGTGGTCTAAGGCTGGGAGGTTCGTGGAAGGCCCGCACGTGGTTGGTGGAATTACGCCAGTAATAAAAGATAATTGTTAATTTTGTACTTAATTTATAAGTATATGCATGTCTGTGATTCTTGCAATATTATCATGTATTCCTCTCTAATTATGAATTACTGTTAATCCCATTAAATATGCATGTTAGTTTTAATTTTGTGATTACTCTGTTTAGTTTAGTTAAATGTGTGTAATATGACTTAATTCATGTTATATATATAAGTATGAGAATTTTGTTCCATGCAGTAGTGTTTGCCCAACCAGTGGGATGATGGTCGGGGACATTACAATATGGTATTAGAGCTCTGGTTTAAAACACTGAACCTAAATGGGCTGGATAAGTGGTCATTGGACCCAAAGTTTAGGTGGGAATCATGTTTGGAAGAATCAATTTTTGGACCTTTGAATGTTCCTTAGTGCCAAGGAGTCACTTGGTTGTGTTACAAAGCTCAGGAGGTGTAGAAGTATTATAGAACCTGCAGCCAGTGTGGTATATGGCCACAGGGAGAGAGAGAGCTCAACGCATGAAGTGTTGGATCCATTGGATCTAATCGGAAGGAAAGGATATCCCTTACGTTCGTTAGATCCAGAGAAGGTGTTGGAAGGATATCCGAGAAGCCTTTTGGGAGTTCGTTTGTCGAGAAAAAGAGGGGAGTGCTGAGACACAGAAACCCAAAAACCTGAGAAGATCTACGTCATAGATCTGGGAGGAGGGATCGATCATTAGATATTGTGGAGTCATGCTCGAGTTAGTCATGAGAACCTTTTGGATTTCTCAAAGTCGGGAGATGGGAAGTGAGGAGAGGTGAACACCTCTGAAACCTGAAACCTTGAAATCCTGAAACAATCTACACCGTAGATCGTAGGAGAGGAGATTGACCGTTGGATCAAGTAGATGAATAGACCGAAATTTCATAATTTCGAGAAACGAAAGTTTGAAATGTGTGGATGCACAAACTCCCAATTCCCGAAACTCCAAAACAAAAAGTGAAAGTGGTGGGACCCTATGACATCGTCAGAAGTGATGTGGACCTTCTTAAGGACACCATGTGTCACTACCTTGGTTGGCGACAACTATGATGTGGGCCCAGGGGGAGAGAGGTCAAAATTTAGGGAGTTAGGAGTTGGAGAGGGAAGCGAGTGCGAGAACCTCTGGGACCAAAACCCCAAAACTCGAAACCCCAAAGCCTCAAAATCCTGAAACCCGAAGTTTCGTTTGGAGAGCCTTGTAGCACCTAGCAATTTAGCATTTGATCACATCCCATGGACGCATGGGTTGGGGACTAAGAAAACGAGGGCTATCACCCAGAAATTGCAGAGCCAAACAGAGCTCAGAAAATTCATGGAATCAAAATGTTTTCTTATTTGCATTGGTTTATGAATGTTGTAGTTTTGTTAAGGGTTTAAGGCCTGACAAAATTTGGTTGACTTCACGTTGTGTGTCCAGAGTTCAACGAGTGTTAGGATAGTCGTGAATCGATGTCGAGTATAGAAATGGAAGAGGTGTGGATTACCTCCAATTTAGAGAATGAAAGAGAGGGAAGGGATGTCAACTTGGGAGTCAAAGGATCAAACTCCAATGGGAACAGAAGAGAATTGGATAAGGAAGGGCATATGATGAAAATCATTGAAATATTGCAGAAAGATGTCCATGCTTGCTTTGCCAATAGCCAAAAGCTCATGAGGGTCAAGGATGAGTAGGATGATTTCAACTTAAATATGTTGAAGAGCTTGGAAATAAAAGAAAGGAAATTAGAAAAGGAGAGTGACACAAGAAAAACAGGGAGTCATAGGACCCCTGAGAGAAACAGAAGATCAAGAAGTGGTAACAGACATCATTGTCGCTCCCCAAATCATTTCAGTAAGGAAGCACACAATAGTTCAAGACCATCCCCTACCAGAAAACACCAAAGATCTGGAGTGGATGAATTGAAAGGGGAGATGAACAAGATTAAGCCTCTTATGTTTGATGGAGAACATAAGAAGGAGGAAGATGCCAAAACATGGTTGCTTGGCATGAGGAAATATTTCCAACTGTAGAATTATTCCTCTCATGTAGAAGGAAGAATTGTGATGTATGAACTAAAAGGAAAGGCATCCATGTGGTGGGATCAACTTGTGCAGGTGCATCACATTAGAGAGAAAGATATCACTTGGAAGGAATTCAAGAGGTATTTCGAGAGGAAATACCTGACTAAAAGATACTATGACAGAAAGATGAAGGAGTTCTTCAAACTCAAGTTGGGCAACATGACCATTGATGAATATGAATAGAGGTTTTTGGAATTACTGAAGTATGTTCCATTCATCAAAGATGAAGCTATCAAGATTTAGAGGTATCTAAGTGCACTGCCACCTCCCATTGGTGACAAGATTTAGTATGATGATCCTAAGACTATGGAAGAAACAATAAGAAGAGAGAAATTCTTATATGAACAACAAAGAGAAAATCCTACCTTTCGGAAGGCTTGGGATGACTAGAAGAAGTTTAAGAAAGAACAGAGGCAGAAGGGAAACAAACCTCCCTTTTTCAGAAATAGTCCTCAAGGACAACCATCATTTAGAGAGCCAAGAATAGATGAAGTGGGGGAACAAAGGC
>JZKD02S0100136.1:457606-505407 GCA_000966675.3 Picea glauca
CCCCCCCCCCCCTCTTAGTATCAACAAAATTTACTTTCCTAGATGAGGGGGGGAATTGGAAAACAGTCCAAAGAATTCCCAGAGCTATGGTTGTTAGAGAAATCTCAGCAATGCAGCTGAAAAAGTGCTACATGAAAGGTTGTTAATTGTTTGCATCCCATGTAGAGGAAGCATCCAGAGATGAAGTCTCAAATATTGGAGACCATTCAATACTAATAGAGTTTGAAGACATATTTTAGGAGGTACCCAGACTACCTCTGAAGAGAGATATCGATTTCTCTATAAATTTGATTCCTGGAGCAGCGCCAGTGTCGAAAGCTCCTTATAGAATGAGTACTCCGGAGATGAAACAGTTGCAACTACAACTTGAAGATATTCTAAATAAGGGGTACATTCTCCCAAGTGTGTCACCTTGGGGTGCCCCGGTCCTGTTCGTGAAGAAGAAGGACGGGACATTGAGGTTGTGCATTGATTTTAGACAGCTGAACAAAGTAACTGTCAAGAACAAGTATCCTCTGTCGAGGATCGACGATCTTTTTGATTAGTTGAAAGGTGTGAAAATATTTCCAAAGATAGATCTCATATCGGGATATCACCAAGTAAGAATAAAGGATGAAGACATCAACAAGATCGCCTTTAGAACAAGGTATGGTTATTATGAGTTCACAGTGGTACCATTTGGGCTGTCGAACGCACCTGCTATTTTTATGTGCTTGATGACTGTTGTATTCAGGGACTATCTAGACAAGTTTGTCATAGTCTTCCTGGATGACATTTTGGTGTATTCCAAGTCAGAGGAAGAGCATGAACAACACCTAAGGATGGTGTTGCAAGTGTTGAGAGAACACCAGTTGTATGCCAAGTTGAGAAAATGTTTGTTTTATCAAAGGCAGATCCATTACTTAGGGCACATTATTTCAAAAGAAGGGATCACCGTGGATCATGAGAAGGTTGAGGCCATTAGAGAATGGTCAGCACCAAGGAATGTGGTGGAAGTTAGATCCTTTATAAGTCTAGTGGGCTATTACAGAAGGTTTATCGTAGGGTCCTCAAAGATATCTCACCCTATCACTTCCTTGCAAAGGAAGGAGAAAAAGTTTCAGTGGACTGAAGAGTGTGAGAAAAGTTTCCAACAATTGAAGCAACTATTAACCAGTGCTCCAATATTGAGGATTGCAGATCCAAATGTGGATTTTGTGGTGTGCATAGATGTGTGTAAAGAAGGGTTGGGAAGAGTTCTCAGTCAGAATGGATTCGTAATATGTTATGAGTCCAGGAAGCTAAAAGAGAACGAAACAAATTATGCCACTCATGATTTGGAGTTGGCAACAATCGTTCACGCTTTGAGGAAATGGAGACATTACCTCATGGGAAGGAGATTTGAATTGAGAACAGACCAAAATGGTCTGAAATACTTGTTTGACCAACCTACCTTAAATTCCAAGCATAGTAGGTGGCTGGAGTTTCTGTGTGAATATGACTTTGATATCAAGCATATCAAAGAGAAGGAAAACAAGGTGGCCTATGAACTCAACAGAAAGGTGCACAACTTACATTCTTAAGCCATTAGCATGTATAGGAATGATATTAAGGATAGAATTTTGGAAGCTTCAAATGCATATTTGCAGTACAGAGACTTGGTATCAAAGCTACAACATAGTGAGAGACCACAGAAAGAGGAAAATTACACCTTGGAAGCTAATGGAATACTTCTGTATAAAAACATAGTGTATATACCCAATGTCCAGGGTTTGAAACTTGTGATTCTAAGAGAAATGTGTAACATGAATTATGTTGGGCACCCTGGATATCAGAAGACTGTGGCACTAGTCAAGAGCCATTAATTTTGGCCAGGTATGAAGAAAGAGATCGTTGAATATATCGCAAGATGTATGGAATTCTATAAGGTTAAAGGTGAGCACAGGCACCCAACAGGGTTGCTACAACCTTTGCCCATTCCTGAATGGAAGTGAGAAGTGGTGACAATGGATTTTATTATAGGATTTTCTAGAACAGGCAAGCTACATGATTCGATCATGGTAGTGGTGGAAAAGCTTACAAAATTTGCCCATTTTATTCCACTGAAAACTACTCACAAGGTAGCAGATGTTGTTGATATTTTCATGAAGGAAGTAGCACGATTGCACATAATTCCTAAAAAAATTGTGTCCGATAGAGACCTAAAATTCACCTCGAATTTCTGGAAAGGATTGTTCAAAGGATTCAGAACGAATCTGAACTTTAGTACAACTTATCATCCTGAGTTTGATGGACATACAAAGAGGGTGAACAGAGTGATAGAATACATACTAAGAATGTATGTGATGGACAAACCATCAAAATGGAAAGACTACCTACACTTGGTAGAATTTGCTTACAAAAATGGGTATCAAGCATCATTGAATATGAGCCCATTTGAAGAAATTTATGGCATAAAGTGCAATACTACAGTAAGATGGGATAATCTAGCCGATAGGGTAGTAATTGGGCCAGAGTTTCTCAAGGAAATGGAAGAGAAAATGCTTAAAATTAAGTAGAATTTAAAAGCTACCCAAGATAGGTAGAAAAGTTATGCTGACAAAAACAAAACCCACAGATAATTCAAAGTGGGTGATCATGTTTTCCTGAAAGTAAAAGCTAATAGAAGTTCCCTAAAGCTGGGAAACTGTGCCAAGTTGGCATCCAGATTTTGTGGGCCATTTGAAATCCTAGAAAGGATTGGGCCAGTTGCATATATGCTTTCATTACCTGCATCCATGACTGTACATAATGTGTTTCATGTTTCATTGCTTAAGAAATATATACTTGATGCTAATCATGTTATCGATTGGAATGTGATTCAGGTGGAGCAAGAAGGTATCCTGCAAGTGCATCATGTGCGCATATTGGAAAGGAAAAGAAAATAGCTCTAGAATCGATCTATAGGGCTTGTAAAGGTCCAGTGGACCTGGTATGGTCCTGAGGACACAACATGGGAGCATGAGGATGCTATGCAGGGAGAATACCCACATCATTTTGAAGATTTTGGAAATCTTGTTGATGTTGTGTGAAAATTGCACTGAGGACAGTGCAAAAATAAGGGGAGGGGATTGTAATATCCCCAAGGACGAGCCCTATTGTAATCATGTTTATGAATTATAAATCATGTTTTGTAGGCTGGTGAGATGAGTATTGATAATCTGGTAAGGCTTATGAGTTTATTAGGTCGGAGAGCCTAAGTGTTAAGGCCAGGAGCCTGTTTTTGTATATGTAATTATGCAGAACATTAATAAAAATATGAACACCGCTATGTGAAGACCGGCCATGATGAATGAGTGATGGGGGACTAAGCTTCCACAGAGTGGGTAAGGGAATGGGGGTTGAAAGGTGGAAATAAAGGCTAAGTGTTGGGCCTAGGGGATAATCTAGGGGGCTTACCTCTAGAAAGGGATAATAATTTATTATTATTATTTCTTTAAAACTAAGGTGGACAATTTTGAGTGTTGTCCTTAGTTCCTAGAGAGGAATGCATGTTGATGGAGCGCATGCAGCTTCATGGGAGACATGTGTCGGCCCAGGCACATGCAGTTAACATCTACAAAAGTCAGCCATGGAGGGGGTTCGCTCCTCATTCTGTCATCCTCCGCCTGAGTTCACGGGGATTTGGGGTGTCTAAACCGTTTTGCCTATGCATCTGCCTCTCCATACCCGTGCACAGTGAAGGAAACCCTCATGGGAAGATTGTTTGCTATCCATTTTCCATTCTCCGTGAATTTTGTTGAGCTCTGGGATCAACCTTTGCATACCCTCATGCATATCTGAGAACTAGAAAACCGAGATGTCTTCTTGAAGACCAAAACATCATTCATCTGATTCCATTATTGGTATGCGTTTGTCCTTGACATACCTATGCACTGTTGAGAGAACTGGTCAGGAGGAGAAAGTCAACTTGTGAGTTTAAGAACCCAGTCTATCTGCCATCGCAGAGATAAATCCATACCCGATCTATCTGTAGGTTGTTTTTTTCTATTTTCCTGAGTGGGGTTGTGTTGTGGTTATCCTCACCATGCAGGAATTGAGTCAGAAGGGGCTGAAGAACCAGGTTGTAAGGCCCTTACTTGAAGAGGCAGTCTGTGAGGCCTGTGAGAAGATATTTCCAAGTGAAGGAGTTTGTTGGGAAGTGGTATTCTTCCAGAGAGATTCTAGCACCAGCTACAGATCTCTAAGAATTCCTAATCCGGCCTGTTGCCGAGACCTAGAGAGGGAGGTGAAGCCCTGATGGACTGTTCTTATGAAGGCATATACTCCGGGGTGGAACATGCATGTAGGGAATGGGAGTCTGTGAGTAGTGGGCGTAAGAAGGTATCCTGGGAAGAATCCTTCCGGTTATTCTGTGAAGTTTTCCTTGTAACCTCAGCCTAGACTAGGATTCCTTGCCTTGGGTGGAGCTTAGTCCTAGCTCAGGAGTGACCCACTGCTGAGTGTGATGAGCAGTGTGGTCTAAGGTTGGGATGTTAGTGGAAGGCCTTCACTTGGTTGGTGGAATTACACCAGCAATAAAAGATAAGTGTTAATTTTGTACTTAATTTATAAGTATATGCATGTCTGTTA
This sequence comes from Picea glauca, assembly GCA_000966675.3. Lineage (NCBI taxonomy): Eukaryota > Viridiplantae > Streptophyta > Pinopsida > Pinales > Pinaceae > Picea > Picea glauca. The sequence continues at coordinate 462,197 of JZKD02S0100136.1, forward strand.
TTTTTGCAATATTATCATGTATTCCGATGTAATCATGAATTATTGTTAATCCCATTAAATATGCATGTTAGTCGTAATTTTGTGATTACTCTGTTTGGTTTAGTTAAATGTGTGTAATATGACTTAATTCATGTTATATATATAAGTATAAGAATGTTGTTCCACGCAGTAGCATTTGCCTGGCCAGTGGGATGACGACAAGGGACGTTACAACATACAAAGCGAGTAGAGAGGGAGTGTGAGGGAGATAGAGAGGGGGGTATATGTAGGAGAGAGAGGGAGGAGGGATGGGAGAATTTTAAATAAAAAATAGATTACAAGAGTGTGTGCGCACTCTTCGGAATGTGTGCGTGTTCCTATAGCATGTGCACACTATTAGGAACATGGGTGCATTCCTAGAGCACATGCAAGCTCTTAAGAATGCGTGCACGCTCATTTGAATTCAATTTTTTTGGGTGGGTTTGACAACGTGTATGTTGACTTGGTTTCCTTGGATTTAGGTTTGGGATGACAAACCTAGTGGTTCGATCTGCAAATTGATAAAAACCTTCATTTTTTTGAATAGTTCTCTATATATCTATCTTTGACATTATTTTTCTATAGGATAAAAAATTTAGTTGTTGACAAAATTATAGACATAGATAGAATCGACTATGTAAATTCCAAATATATAGTTTTTTTTTTTTTAATTTATATTGTTTACTATTTTTAATCTATTTTTGTCTTCGCATATATCAAAGTCCTAAAACACATACCCCTCTTATTTCTACTATAACTTTTCATCGGCTTAACCATTTATCGAATGAGTTATATGCCACAATAGAGGAGACTGATATCTATGATCTAAAAAAAATGAAATTCTTTTGATCATGTTAAGACCCTCTTATCCTGCATGAACAAAAGATGTTGTAATTTTAGGGATATATTGACTTTGATAATTTAAAAAAAATATTAAATTAATATTATAAATTTCCAAAAAATACATTGCACTAAAAAAAATGGGTTCTCTACAAGTATACAAGTTTTTTGAATGAAACTCCATCATTAAGGTACTCAACACCTACACAAACAAAAACATATACCTTATATTCTGTTGGAAAAATAAGATACCATTGTAAACAAAATCAAATTTGATATAGTTATTCACAATTTATATGAATAAAATTTGTATATTCAGAAAGCTAATTCAATTTCCTACATTTCCTCTTCTTATACCATATTCAAATTGTCATACAATTGGCTTAGTTTGATGGATTTTTGGTTGTCATTGATTTCAACCATTGGATAGTGATATTGTAGATTGATTTCAACCCTTAGTGATTGATGTCAACCCTTAGTGATTGATGTGAACCCTTGGAGAAAGTCCAGTATCAAATTCTGGTAGCACAAAGGTTTGGGTAATGGGCCCAAGTTTTTTTCATGTATAATGGTATAATTTTTAATATATTTGAATTTAATAATATTCTATATGGATAGTGCATGTCATTCTATTTCTAGTGGTATGAGGAACGTCACATAACTCCTCACAGTTAAAGAGTTATGGCCATGTGAAGTTGGAGAACCTAGGTTTGGGTAATTGACCCAAGTTTGTTTGATGGATAACAGTTCGAGTTTTGATATATTTGTAGGTAATACTATTCTATATGGATAGTATATGCCATTCCATTTACAGTGGTATGTGGAACGTCACATAACTCCTCACGGTTAGAGAGTTACTGCCGTCTGAAGTTGGAGAAACCTCATGAGACATCTAGAAGCCCTAAAAGGTCAAAGTAGTCAAAGTGGTTTAAGAGATTCTTAGAAGGTAGATAATAAAGTGATGTGATGAGTGTACTATAATTCAAAGTGAATACAAAATAAATTATTTAAATGATAAAGTTAAAGGAGAAATTACTAAGTTGACAAGTGGTTAGAAGTGGGTTAGCCCTAAAATAAGGAAAGTGGTTTAAGATGGTTAGAAGGTAACCCCTTGAGGTAAAGTGAAGTGATGAGTGTACTATAAGTCAAATTGGATACAAAATAAATTATTTAAGTAATAAATTTAATGGATAAATTACTAATTGGACAAGTGGTTAGAAGTTGGTTAACCCTAAAATAAGGAAAGTGGGTTAATATGGTTAAAAGGTAACCTCTTGAGGAAGCTACATGAAAGTATAAATAAGAGGTAAGACTCTCTCATTTCATATCACACTTGAGCATATTGAATATCTATAGGTGACTGAGGTAACCAAAGGATATCTAAGCCGAATTTTAGAGAGAAGGCTAATTAAAGAAGGTCGAAATTCAAGGGAGTATAAATTCTTTTGATGATGCTTTCTAAGATCCATACAACAAATATTCCATGCGGGGCACACTCTATAAGTTTGCTCTCTAGAATAAGCCAAAATTCAACAAGGTATGTCATTTTTTATATAACTCCTTTTTTGAGAGGTTCCAAGTAGTGACAGCTGGAGGAATTGCATAAAACACACTGAAGAACACTGTGTACTATTTTCATATCTTTATTCATTACAGGTACATAGTTATGATTATTTCAAGTTAGGGTTGTTGACTAATCCAAAAATAGTCATGTGAGACTAAAGAAAAGTTTAATGAAAATGCTAGTCTCTTCTTGTTAAAGTTAAGGAAGGTTTGTAGGTATGTGATCATATACACTAGGTCTATTACAGAGTTACAAATCAGATTTGGATGATGAAATTGACGAGGGATTTTGGTTGAAGTACATGTTGGGTACATGGTTGAGACAAGTAGTTGATGAGTTGGCACATACATGAGGTGTATATTTGATGATGTTGGTACATATTGATGAGTCATAGTTGATGAGTAGTTGATACATGATTGGTACATGGTACATGGTTGGAGGCACTTGTTAGTAGTATTGTTGACATATGGTTTATGGATGATGTAGCATACTTGTATTGGTATATTATTGAAAGCACATATTGATCTTGGTGATGATTATGAGTTGTTGTGTTATGCTTGGTTGATGCACATATTTCAGAGTTGTCTTGGTGAGTAGATCTGATTTGGATGATAAGATTGATGAGACAGGTTGTTGTGATAGGGTGTTTGGACAGGTTGTTGTGACATGTTATTTGTATCGGTTTGGTGCATGTTTGATGCACTTTTTCATGGTACAGGTTGAGGTATAGGTTTGGTGCATGGTTGATGCACTTGTTGATGGTACAGGTTGAGGTACAAGTTTGGTGCATGGTTGATGCACTTGTTCAGGTACAGGTTGAGGTACAGGTTTGGTGCATGGTTGATGCACTTGTTGATGGTACAGGTTGAGGTATAGGTTTGGTTCATGGTTGATACACTTGTTGATAATACATATTAAGGTATAGGTTGGTGCATGGTTGATGCACTTATTTATGGTACAGGTTGATAACAGGTTGAGGCATGGTTCAGGTTATTGGTATAGGTTGTTTGGTGTAGGTTGATTCGTATAGGTTTACAACAATATATCTCATAGTGATAGTGTGACAGTGGTTCCATAATTCTACTTATACATCAAGGTGGTTGGATAGGGCAAGGACGAGTGGTTGTATCCACCTTCCAATTTTATCCAGAGATCATAGGGGGTTGTATCCTCCTTCTAGTTGTAGCCAGAGAATTGGGGAGTTGGAGATTCCTTCAGGTTATAGCGTGAGAAACTAGGGGGTTGGAGCCTCCTTCCAGTTGCAGATGGAAAACAAAGGAAGTTGGTGCTTCCAATGAATGTAATCCTTCAAGACATGTATGAAAAATAATTATGTGGTTTTCTCTCGCTTTGGGTTTCCACGTAAAAAAACTGGTGTACTGTGTATGTGTATGATTGTTCATTTTTTCATTGTTTATTTACTCTCAAAATATTGGATGATAATGATACATTGATATAACACTTGCATTATATGGTTAAAAAGGAATACATTTCTCTATTATTGATTCACTGCCCCTCAGTAATCAAATAATTGGTATCAGAGCCAGTTCCTTCAGGAAAAAGTTTAACCACTGGAAGGATATCATGGATTATTCTGAGAATGGAGTACCAATGTTTAATGGTCATAATGGTTTTAAGTATGAGATGTGGAGGATAAGAACGAAAGTATTTTTACAGGCACAAGGACATTATATTTGATTATCAGTTGTTACAAGATATGATAGTTCAAAAAGGGAAAAGACTGTAGCCAAGAAGGAATTGAAGAAGAATAGAAAAATGGCAATGGATTTCATCTGGGAATGATTACCTAATCCTGTAAGAGAAAAGGTTGGTAAATGTTCATCAACAAAAGAACTTTGGGATAATTTACATGACATATATTCTTCACCCATCGTAGATTCTAAAAATGTCAATGAAGATGCAAATCAAGAATAATTATGTTCACCATTTCAAACATATTCATAAGATGAAGAGTAAATAATCACCATAGGTATGTTGTTTTGCTTTAATTGTGAAAAACGTGGACATATTGAAATAGAATGCCATGAGACAAAAAAAAAATTGAAAAAGAAGACAATTATGAGGAAGAATTGATTAGTACTTTAGATGAATTAAGAGAAGAAAGAAAGTCACTCAAGAAAGAGTTGATGAAACAAAAGGAAAGTGTTCACATTTTTAAAGAAGCCCAATGGGTCATAGAGAACTTAATAACTCAGTTAGAATAATTCAGAAAGATCGAAGAAAATCTTGATTATCAAAAGAAGTGTTTGGAAGCCAACATAGCAGCACAAAAGGAAGAAGTAGAAATGAGAGAGAATATATTGAAATATCATCTTAAGGAAATAACTAATGATATAATCCATCTTGAGTCAGAGTTTGGTCAAGAAGAAAAAGTACTTGAACAAGAAATAATCACATTAAAAATTCATCTTGAAGAAATGAAGAGAGAAAAAGAAGTCATGAAGTCTCAGATATTAAAGAAAGAAGAAGATATTGAGAAACTTGAAGAAGAAGTTGTCACATTGATAAGTAAAATCATCAATATTAAAAATAACATTGAAGAGACATAAACATCCACATTAGTTACTGAGAATGAAGAGAAGCACTTTAGGTTGTGTTGACGGGAAAAATTGACCGTCCGTCAACTGGAAGAGCGAGTCCAGTCCAGGGTTGTCTAAATAACCTAAGACGTTTGGTGTAACTCGTTCTGACATATTTAATGGCTCCGTTAGCCAATCTAAGAATCCTAAAAGAAACGAATAAAAGAGAGAAATAACTAACGGATTACTAAACACACTATATATATGTACATATGTTCAAATGTAACTATAGTAGTTGTATTTAAGTAGAAGATATACAAGTCTCATTTATTTACATGATTTACAAGATGCAAGTTTTAATCGAAACTTATGAAAATCGATGTGAAAAATGATTTCTTCTAGGAAGCAGATAAAGAAAGCACATAAAAATATTTATTATTTTTCTTCTATAAATTTAAATAATCTTGCAAAAAAAAGTTAATGAAACATGAACATGTGGATAGTCAAAGATGAATCATACATTGTAGTTTCAATGATATGTAAATGACAGAAAAATACAAAGAAACTATCATGTTAGTGAATTAGTGAGGTGTATCCAAGCATCTGCATGAGTGGTGAACATCCAACTGCCATGTCCAAGAGAGAAATCTGCAATGAACCTTATGATTGTTCTAAATAAATTCAGAACATGTATTGGCAGCTAACGTTTTAATGACAGAAAATGAAACACAAACATAAACCTGTGATCTCATAATTATACATGATTACAACAAGATAAATCTGGAAGCAATCTATGCATTTTATCATTCAATTTAAACCTTAAAGATAAATCTCATTATTTAAATCGAATATATAATCACAACATTTGTATTTTGATGAAGCAAATGATAGATGGTATTTATAATATAAACCTCCTAAACATCACAGATCATTTAATCTAAAGATATCAGACCTGCACATGTAACAGGATTAAAAAACATAAATAACAACATTATAAACAAAAGGCTAAAGACAAAATGCATATATGTCGTTCTATTAAGTGAAATTCACATAAAGTGACTTGAATGACTCAATTTCAGATCCAAGTGGATATCGTTGGTCACCCATCTTTCCAGCTGGTGCAAAACAACTTTCTGGCAATTTTGATAATTTACTATTTTTAGCATTTTTTTGGGTCCTGAACTTCTAGAGCAGTTCTGAGGCCCTAAACGACGTTTTTTGGGGTATGGTGTGGTTGCAAAATTTCTTCATGAAATTTTGTGCAAATATTGTATTCCTCGGATAGATCTTTCCAATGGGCTATCATATGCCTAAAATGAAGATCGTATGCAAAAGTTACGACCCCAGGAAGTTGATGTACCGACTTACCCAAATGGGGCCCACATGACTTTTGGTGCTTCATCTCCTAGGGTTAGGTTTTTGGATGTTTGGGGTTTTTGAAACTCTTGTTTATTGTAAAAATTCCTTGAGAGCCTCATGGTAATCATCTTCTTATGAATGAGTGAAGTCGTCACATCTCTTCTCAGAGATAAGCCACCACCATTCCAGCAAGCTTGTTTTCGGCTGCATTTTACAGTTTCAGCTTATTTCACTATTGAATAGAAAACCAGTTTTACTGTATCTCTGTTATTCTATGTTAAAAATCTGGTAATAATCTGTAGTCATTTTGTTTTTATCATAAAATACAGACCAGTGGTATCAGAGCAATCTGCTCCTTGTCGTCATAATGCATGTCCCCGACGAGGTCGGAGTACAAAGAGTTAGGTCTCGAGCTTGTTTCTCTTGAGGACAAAATCTCTCGCACACCCAAGCGACCTCTCATGGAAGGAGAAAACAAAAATGATGGGATAGGATATCCTTTCAAACTGTTGATTGAGGAATCCCTCACGCAACAAAGGAACGAGATGATGGATAATTTCACACAAATCCTTTGGCGGCTACCAACAGGCGATGCATCTTCTTCGAGCGGAGGCACCACCCCCTTCAAGGTACAAATAAACTTCGATATTACTATATTTGAATATTATATAGATGCAGATGTTGTAGACAAGTGGTTGAATCTACTAGAAGGGTATTTTTCTATCCATAACTTTTTGAATAGAGAAAAGATTACTTTTTCTCTCCTCAAATTCGTTCCCCATGTCAAAGATTGGTGGGAAACTTTCTGTGAGAAAAAGGAAACAGAGGAACCCTCATTATTTACAGTCACGACCACCTAGGAATCCTTCATGGATTCTATTAAGGAACAATACTACCCTATCATAAGTTATGACGATTTGTACACCCAATGGACCACACTGCGACAAGAAAGAGACCAAGCAGTGCCAGATTTCACAAATATATTCCATACCTTGCACACCAAGCTGGGTATCAAATATTCAGAGTGACATCTGGTGCTCAAGTATCGTGGTGCTCTGCATAGATGCATACATACTGAAATTGAATTTCTGGACATCTCATTGTTGGGTGCGGCCTACTGATATGCCATCAAAATCAAGAAGAAGCTCAAACAAAAGACACGATAATTTGGGTCGGGGAACCCCACACAAAAAAATCCAGGAAAGGGCAACAACAACCCAGGGAATAAAGGACAGAGAAAATATGGATAGTATCAGGACAACCAGTCCAAGACATAAGCAAAGAAGGACACCAGAAAGACAAAGAAAGATACCGGGAAGTGGTGCGAATTCCATAAGAGCCCTTGGAATAAAACTGTTGCATGCCGCTCAAAGAAGACTCTAGTGGCCAAAGTGAAAGCCTTTGAATTAGATGTGGGTTCTGACTCTGTGTCAGAACCAAAAAGGGGAAGATGGATCATTTACGCGGAACCCAGTGCCGTCGTTTCTACCACCAAGTTCCAGCATGGTGAACCAGATGAGCCAGAAGAAGGAGAGCGCCTCTTCCATTCACAAATGTGGGTAAAAGGCACCCCACTACACTTCATCATTGATAGTCGTAGCTAGAAGAACCTCATCTCAGCAAAGGTCGTCAAGCGACTGGCCCTACCGACAACATCACACCCACAACCCTACACCATTGGATGGCTCTGCCAAGGAAGAAGTCTTCACATCAACCAATAGTGTCGATTGTCATACGAGATCAATCCCTTCAAAGACGAGGTATTGTGTGATGTTTCTCCTCTCGAAGTTTGTGATGTTATTTTGGGCCAACCTTATTTATGGAAACATCATGCTGTATATGAGTCTAGGCCTCGTAGTATTATTATTATTACTTTGAACAAGAAATTGTACATGATACCCGAGGTTGTCCCACCTAGTGCTATTTCCTTGATCTCTACTAATCAATGCAGGAAGGTCATCTCTCATATGGGGAAGTTTGTCTTCTTCATGATTCGCTCTCAGAATGAGAAAAAAAATCATAGCCAAATCCAGGGTCTCTGCGACTGACCTCTCCACACAGTAGAATAAAGTAGATAAGGTCATGGAAGAATACTCATATATCTTCTCCTCACATACCAGGGTACATCTGCACTGCCAGGTCAAGCACCCCATCGATTTGACCCCCGGTGCATCACTGCCCAATGGGCTAGTCTATCACCACTCTCTATTAGAGAATGAGGAGATCAAGCGACAGATCCAAGAATTTCTCCACAAGGGGCACATCCGTCCCAACCCATCACCTTGTGGGAGCCCAATCATGCTGGTACATAAGAAATATGGAACCTCGTGACTTTGCATTGATTACTGGGCTCTGAATAAAATCACAGTCAGAAACCAGTACCCGATTCCCTGAATTGATGACCTCCTTGATCAACTCGTGAGGGCCAAATAATTCAGTAAGATTGATCTGAAGTCTGGCTACCACCAGGTCCTGATAGAATAGACAGCTATATGGAAGACTGCCTTCAAGTCAAAGGAAGGTTGTTTTGAATGGTTGGTCATGCCCTTTGGTCTGACAAATGCTCCAGCCACTTTCATGAGGATGATGGATGATATCCTGTGACCTTTCACCAATACTTTTGTAGTGGTGTATCTGGATGACATTCTCATTTACAACAAGACTTGGGTCAAACACTTGCATCATATTCAGCAGGTTCTGCACATCTTGTGGCAACACAAGCTATACACCAACTTGGAAAAATTCTCTTTCGGCATGGACAGGGTCCATTACCTAGGTTACATCATTGATAAACATGGCGTACATGTGGATCCAACAAAGATCCAAGTCATCCGTGACTGGCCAGCCCCAACCACACTCACTGAGCTTTAGAGCTTCTTGGGCCTTTCCAATTTGTACCGCAGGTTTGTGTTGGGATTCTCCCATATTTCATGGGCCCTCAGCCAAATAACCAGGGGTGGTGGTAAGGAAAAATTTCCATGGGGATGGCCCCAACAACAAGAATTTGATGATTTGAAGCAGCGCTTATGCTCAGCCCTAGTACTTTAACTACTAGACCTACAACAACCCTTTGATATTGAGACTGATGCTTCAGACTATGCTGTGGGTGTCATTCTCACACAACACAGCCACCCCGTGGCCTATCATAGAGAGACACTATCAGATATTGTTCGTAAGTACCCTACTTACAACAAAGAAATGTAATCCATTGTGCAAGCATGCCACCAGTGGAGACATTACATTCTTGGGAGGGAGACAGTCATCCACACTGATCATAAGCCACTACAGGTCATGTAGACATAAGGAAAATTGCATGATGACCGCCATCAAAAGTGGTCCACATACTTGCAGCAATTCCACCTCAACATCAAGTATAAAACAGGAAGCACCAACCACGTCACTGATTTCCTCAGCAGACCACCAGTCACGACACTCACCATAGTTCTAGACTCTTGCGGCCATGAGACCTCTAGATGGCCCCAACTCTATGAGACAGACACGGACTTTTCCACCACCTACCAAATGTTGGGTGCAAAGGAAATGGTCAATAATTTCCATCTTCAGGATGGGTTGTTGTGTCATCTGAGACATATATGTGTTCCATCAAGCGAGCGAGAAAATCTGATCTGGGAATCCCACTACAGTCAGGTGGCAAGACACTTCAACATCGAAAAGACAGTGGTGATGCTACAAACAAATTTCTACTAGCCAAAACTTCGACAAGAGGTCAACAAGTATATCAGGTCTTGCAATGCCTACGCTATTGCAAAACCAACTCTTGATAGGCCATGGGAATCCATCTCAATGGACTACATGTCGGGCCTCCCATCCACCAAGAGGGGAAATGACTGTGATTTTGTGGTTTCTAATCACTTTTCTAAGATGGCGATTCTGGTTGCATGCAAGAAGAGCATCACAACAAAAGCCACTGCCAAGCTCTTTTTTGAATGAGTCTGGGTACATTTTGGAATCCCACAAACCATTGTATTAGATCGAGATAGTCGATTTCTCATCACATTCTAGTCGAGCCTCTGGTCAATGCTAGACACCAAGCTCACCAAATCCATCGGCTTCCACCCCCAGACAGATGGCCAAACTGAGGTCGTAAATCGAATGATCGTGCATATCCTACGCATGTATAATTCCAATCACCCTCGCACATGGGATGAGAGTCTTCCCTATGTGAAACATAGATACAATCAAGCCTTGCATAGCTCAACCAGACACAACCCCTTTTAGATGGGGTTGGGATTCCAACCATTAGGTCCCATAGATGTTGCACTTCCCCTTGTGGTCACCTCTCCTACTCCAAGTGAGGCTGATAAAGCCACCTGGTTCATTGAGAGGATCTAGAATATCCGCCAACATGTTCAGGATATCCTACAGAAGTCCAATGACAAGTACAAGCAACACCATGATCAACATCGGGTTCCACATAAGTTTTAGGTGGGTGACAAAGTTTGGTTGCACTTGCAGAAAGAACGCCTTGTAGGACCCCATCGGAAGCTTCGCCCACTCCATTATGGGTCGTACACCATCACCAAGGATACGGGGGATAATTATTTTGAACTCAACATTCCTCCTTTCCTTGGACAACACCCAATGTTCAACGTGGACCTCCTTTGGCCTTATTTCCCACCATTATTGGGCACCTCAGATGTCACAGAATAGTTGACACCAACATAGCTCAACCCCGACTGCATACAACATGCATCTAGTGATCAGATTGTGGACACACAGATCAAGGGCACTCGAAAACAAAGGATCCAACTTTATCAAGTTGTCAAAGTAGGACATCTCCTGCACCAAGGCAAGTGGCTCACCTGGGGCCAAATTCAGCAGAAATTTCCTCATCTTATGTGGGAACTCAACACAATGGAGACCATTTCTTCCTAAGGAGGGATGATCGATCTAGGTGGATATCAGTGGCCACCCACCTTTCTAGATGGCTCCAAACAACTTTCTAGCAATTTTGATTATTTACTATTTTTAGCATTTTTTCGGGTCCTGAACTTCCAGAACCGTTTTGAGGCCCTAAACGACGTTTTTTGGGGTATGTTGCGGTTGCAAAATTTCATCATGAAATTTTGTGCAATTGTTCTAGTCCTCGAATAGATATTTCCAATGGGTTATCATACCCTTAAAATGGAGATCGTATGCAGAAATTACAACCCCGGGAAGTTGATGTACCGACTTACCCAAACGGGGCCCACATGACTTTTGGCGCTTCATCTCCTAGGGTTAGGTTTTTGGAATTTTAGGGTTTTTGAAACTCCTGTTTATTGTAAAAAGGCCTTGAGAGTCTCATGGTAATCATGTTCTTGCGAATGAGTGGAACCATCACATCTCTTCTCAGAGATAAGCCGCCACCATTCCAGTAAGCTTGTTTTCCACTGCATTTTACAGTTTCAACTTGTTTCATTATTGAATAGAAAACCAGTTTTATTGTATCTCTATTATTCTGTGTTAAGCATCTGGTAATAATCTGTAGTCATTTTGTTCTTCTCATAAAATCTGGATCAATGTCTAGGAAGGTCTCACCTTCCAGCATCTCCCAAGTAGTAAACGTGATGAGGATCAGGATCCAACTAAAGTGGAACTCATAGCCTTGATCCTGAGCTTCGCGAAAATTCAATTCGAGCTGGCTAGCTAGGAAATTCAACTAGTTCATATATAGGCCTTCCACACATTTCCCATAGAGGTCAACGACAAACCCTGTGACCTACGTGGGTCTGTTCTTTCTTACTATATTTCCTACAATTAATTGGCATGTTAGGCGCACTGCGTCATTCTCTATGGAAGCTACCTTGTAGTCTTGCTTCCCATTCTCAACATCATCGTATGTATCTTTGATCTTCCATGATAATGCGTGATCTATAGCCTTACCTGAATAGAAGTCCTGCGGGTCGAGTCCTTTCATGCTCAGTCCGGTGATCTTATGGATTAGAATAAGATCGACTATAATACGTCGTTCTAGCCATAAGTAGCCACCATGGTAACATGAGAGAAGGAGCTTAATATAGGCGTTAACCTCCTGGTGCCTTCCAAAATGTGGGATCTTCATTACATTCAAAAGGGTGCACTACACGAGGTTCATCGTCCATGTCTTAGGGATTATTTTCTAGTTCTTCCCCTTCGTCCTAGTCAAGTATTTATAAGGGGCAAGCATACTATGGTTCTTGCAATCTCCTAGGTTGAAATCGTTGAACTTCAACGTCACGATATTATCCTGTTGCACTCTAACTGCGTGTATCCCCTTCAGGAGGTATGCAGTAACCATGGTGTAATCAAAGTCCCTTGGGACACTGTCACAAATCACCGCGTCATCCAGAGGTGGGATGTAGTCGGGTAATATGGTCAGAATTAGCTTCACATTCGTTAGGTCATCTCTATGCTTGGTTCTTTTCTCCGCTGTCGGTCAGAATGGTCTGGATCTATGAGTAGCCGACAGAGAGGCTTGCACTCCTCTCGTCAATGATGCTTGTACACCCATAGGCATTACCCTTTCAGACATTACTCTTTCATTCATGAGGTCGATGAGTACCTCCTTCATAGACTCTTCGACTGTGCTAAGTTCTTCGGACATACACGCTCATGGTTGAATATCTCAGGTTTGAAGAGAAACTATTCAATGCAATGGGATGGATGGTGATAGCACGATGAACACTGTACGAAATCAACTAATCTCCAGGCTTATATAATCATAGTTAGAAAAAGTGTTCTCGGTGCAAGGATCGACGGAGTAAGTAGACAACTAGGTAACGAATCTCTCCAATGGGTGAGAAGCCTTCATTAATGTAGTTATGTTCATTATGGCGTGGTCCCAACGGTCTAATGGAGAGATTTATGACCATAAATTTCATTCTAACCGTTTGAGGTGTTGGTCTAACGGCTATACTGTTTCCAATGACTATATTGCTTTGCCATGGCGAAGTGCCATGTTGTGTTGTACTGATATCCTGACGAAGTTCAAATTATGGAATCCTTCCTTCTGCAAAGTTCCCTTTGCAGCCTTCTGTAACTTTTTGATCCTTTCTCTCTTCTTACTAAGATTTATATTCTTTTTCTGAGTGATCTTTGTCTCGGTATTCCTCTTTCCATTTTGATTCTTGTCTTATTTTGGCATAGTAACTTCATGCAGTTGAGATTCTTTTGTAGGGTTCACGAGTAATACTTCTTCTCTAGCTAGGGTGGGTGCTTGTGAGTCTTCTTGTGTTCTTTCAACTTCAACATCCAATTTTCTGGTTCTAAATAGCTTCGATATGTTCTTTTGTTCTTTAATCAAGTGTGTTATCCTCCTAGTCACGAAATATTTGAATTCTTGCTTCTTCTTCTTTAAGACTTCCTCTTCTTTTCTTCTGGCTTGATCCTTTTCAATCCAAGATTTTCCTAGTAATATAACAAATGGTGCAATGTTCTCAATAAATTTAACAATCTCAAAATCGTCCTCTGTCTTCCATGAGAACTCATAGATATCTGGGTGAGTCTTCCACATAGGGTTATCAACTTTCCTCTAAATAATCCTATTCCTCCCAATGAAGGAATCATAACAGGATTTCCTAAAGTTTCCCAAGTTCTTTCTATGATGATATTCAGCCGTGTTTCTTCATCCAGAACACAGTTAATGTCAAAGTCTCCTATTCTTTCTTCTATGCATTATTTTTATTTGAATATCTCTGATAAGATGACATGTCGGTGATCATTTAGGGTTTCTTTCATTTGTAGCAGTACATCCTCTGATTCCTTCTGGGGTTCTTCCATGGTCTCATTTTATTGACCTTCCTTAGGGTCTTTTTGTCTCATATTCATTCTGTCAAGCTTATCAATCATTCTAGGGCAATCGAAAACTTCATGATCCATATCTTTACAAAAAAGACAACTAGGTCTTCTACTAGGGCATTCCTTAGCTAGATGTCCTGGCCTTCTGCAACTGTCACAAAGGGTTAATCCTCATTTTCTTTTAAATGATCCCCAACCTTTCCTATTTTGTGCATAAGGATCATGGTAGATAACCTACAAAAAAATATTTCTAGGATCCTACATCAATTTGTTAGTCCAAACATTCTTTCTATGCATAGGTATAACATATCTTTCACTATTTTTGTCAGATCTACTCATATCAAACCTTCTTTCATCTAGTTGTGCCCTACTTTTCAAGTTAGGACAAAATTTATCAAACATACCTAGATCCATACTTTAGAAACAAAAATTTCCACTTATCTTACCTCTAACAAATCAAAAAACTTACATATCTTACCTCTTTAATAAAACATTCTCACTTTTACCTTTATTCGAGCACAAAGCTTTCAGATCTTACCTCTTTCCTTCAGATCTAACCCTTCCTCTTGGCACAAATCTTCACAAGTCAAGTAGTACTATGTACTATGGAAACAGATCTATGTATAGAGATTTTCTCTTTTTTAGTTCCCAACAGTCACAGTTTCAGGTCTGATCTTCGCACAGAGATTCTTCTTCCTTAGTTCCCAACAATCACAGTTTCAGGTACGATCTTCGCACAAATATTTTTCTTCCTCATTTCCCAACAATCACAGTTTCAAGTCCCGGAAACAGAACCATTTGTTGGCACAAGGGTAGACATGGGGTTCAATGCTACAACAACGCACCAAAAAAACCCTAACTATTGGCCCTTCCGGCAACACCTGCGAAGCAGATGAAGTCTCACCCGAGGTAGAGGCAGGGGTGGTTGTAGGAATCAGATGTCTGCAACCTTAGATGGGACACAGATATATGATTGTAACGCATTAACAAATAACTTAGAAATTATGACTCATCAATATTCAATCTTAGTCTATAATGCAGCTAAACCCTAATAAATAATCAACACGATATTCACACAGTTCCAATAGATACAAGCACTAAGCATACTAACATAGATCAGATCTAGCATTCATTCACATTATTTAGCACTAAGCTACCATATCATATCCTTCTAAGCATATATTAGAACATTAAGAATTCAATCACATAGATAAGATAACAACTATAAAGCACATAGAAATCACAACACGGGATATACGTGGTTCACCCCCACCTTGGGGATACATCCACCAACTCTTCATCTTCTTTATTATCTTCGTTCAATCTTCTTACATGCACAGAGCCTCAAAAACAAATCCTCATAGGACAGGACATCTGCACACACTTCGCTAGGTTACAACACAAAGCCTACATAGAGTCCCTTACAATCACTTGCACTCAACCTTGCAAGTTTCACCCAACATGCACAAAGCATTTACAATGATTACCTGCACTTAGCACAACTTGCAATTGACTAGTCACTTACTGTATCTTTCTTACATCACCTAGCATCTATTTATATACTACAAAAAGGGGCCTTATCATGGGTAAACCCATGGGCCGACATTCCCATATCCGTTACATAAGCCCAAAACCCAAAAATACCTAAAACGGGGTCGAGATCCCACGATCTCTGCTTCACCTTGCGCTCCGCCTTCGACAACCTGTCAAAGTCCCAAAAGTAGGTCAAACATGACCAAGAATCCTCAAAACTTGGTCAAGGTCCAACAGATAGTCGACAACACAGACTACCAGGTTTTTCTTCTGCATGGTGCTATATTCTTGAAGTGCATTACCTATAATCAAGTACTAAATGATATCTGTTAAGTATTCATTGGAAATCTGTACTGAGAATAATTGTGCATCCAAAAATTTGTCTTCTAAATTCATAAGTTCTTCTCCATTTGTGACCCTTGATGGGTGATCAGGTCCTACATTCAATTTTCCTAGCTTGACTATTACTTGAAAGTCAAATTCTTGGAATAGTAGTAACCATCGACAGATTATCCCCCCCAACACTAGCTTGGTGACTAGGTATTTTAGGGCTGAGAGATCTGTGAACATCTTAAAGTGTTTTCCCAATAAGTAATGTCTGAATTTCTGCAGTGCATAGACCATGGCTAGGCCTTCTCTCTCTGTAGTGTTATAGTTCTTCTCCAATTTTGACAACTTTATTCTTGCAAATGATATCGGGTGATCCAAGTCTTCCACTCCTGGTTGCACCAAGATAGCTCCAAGTGCTATGGCCGATGCATCTACATGCATGTGGAATGTCTTCTCCCAGTCTGGAAATACTAATATCGGTGCGGTGACCATCTTTTCCTTCAGGGTATCCAGACTGTGTTGACACTCGTCATTCCACTAAAACTTTGTATCTTTTCTTAGCAGCTTTTCCATCGGTGTAGTGATATACGCATATCCTTTGATAAATTTCCTGTAATAACCTGTGTGTCCCAACATCGCTCTTAGCTGATGGACTGTTTTTGGTGGTGGTAAATTAACAATGACTGCGATCTTTACTGGGTCTACTAATACACCTTGTTTTCTTACTATGTGACCCAATAGTATCCCAAACGGTGTTCCAAATATGCATTTCTTTATGTTCATTGATATCTAGCACTGTCTACATCTTTCTAACATTGGGCATAAGACTTCTACATGATTTTTCAATAAACTATAAACTATCCAATCATCCAGGTATACTTCGAGAAACTGATGGATGAATTCTTTAAATATTGTGATGACCACTCTGGAAAATATTGCTGGCGCATTCTTCATTCCAAATGGCATGACTTTGTACTGATAAGATCCCCATTCTGTTGCAAACGTGGTCTTGTATCTTTCCTCCTATGTTATCCTAATCTGATGGTAACTTGAGAATCCATTATTTAATGAGTAAGCTTCATGTCCTCCTACATTCTCTAACACCTCATCCATGAAAGGTGTAGGGAATGAGTCATGTAGGCATGCATCATTCAACTTCCTCAGGTTGATTCATATCTTGATCCTTCCTTCTTTCTTGTCCTGTACTACCATCGGGCTTATCCATTCTGACTCTTCAACCGGTTCTATGATGCCATATTCAAGCATCCTATCGATATCATCTTTGACTTTCTACTTGTATATGGGGTTCAATCTATATGGTCATTGTCTGATCGATATTGCTTCTAGTCTGAGTGGTATATTCATCTCTCCTAATTCTCCTGCTATACCCTTCATCTTTGTAAAGGTTT
The DNA here is from genome assembly GCA_000966675.3 of Picea glauca. Lineage (NCBI taxonomy): Eukaryota > Viridiplantae > Streptophyta > Pinopsida > Pinales > Pinaceae > Picea > Picea glauca. Next base: position 479,569 of record JZKD02S0100136.1, read on the forward strand.
TGGGAAACAAGTCATTGTATTCACGCAACAACTCTGTGATGCTTTCTACTATTTACTCATCCCATTAGTCTCCAATGTTGGCCATTTTGGGATGTTCAACTGTCCCAATGTTGACTTTCTTTAATTTGATTGGCGTGGAAATGAATTATGATTCTATGGGTGGACCTTACATGTCTCTTTCACCTTCTGCCTCTTCAATCTAAATATTGCATAGATCGTCTTCATCCAGTGCTTCCTCTTGCACATGATAGCATGATAGCAGTTCCTTAACTGTTTGTTTATTCCATTATTTATCTTTTATGATAAATTCTATATCTGGTTGTTTGATAAATATTACTCCTCTTATCTATTTTAGAGTTGCATCTATGTTGGGGTTCTCATGTTTGAATGAGAAAGTGATTGAAAACTTTTGTTGCAATGTTATCCAGGTTGCATTTCCTTTATGTAACTCCTGGTTTGTATACCAGTTCGCTGGTATGCCCTCTAGAGTGTGTATGAAATGATGAGGCCATTCCTCTGGGGGTGTTATTTTCCATAGCATTCTACACACCTTTAAGTGTTCCGCTGGTGCCCCGTGTCCATCATACTTCTGTTGTTTGTTGTTTTTCTATTCTACGCCAAACCTTATGCAGAGTAGCCTCTTACATTGGTACCAATATGTGATGGTATCCTTGTGTGCACCCCACCATCTTACAGGTCTGGCCTTGAGTTCTAGATCAAGTGCTAACAATCTCTAGTTCCCTAACACTACGTCTTCACACTGTGTCAAGAATGTTTCCAAATCATTTATTCCATGGAAACTAGGTTGTTCTCTGATTTTTGTGCCTACCCATCTTACTGCGCAGTCTATTCTTGCACATATTCTCATGGATACTTCATGTAGCCTTTACTACCAGTTCTCTAAATCGGTGTCTGAGTCTGTTTCACATGAATCAACAATGAAACCATTTGTTGGTTACTCTTCCTCTATTCTACTATGATCTTGTTATTGAACCAGGGTTCATGTCTTTCGGGTTTTCAGCAAATCCTATAAAACTATCAACCCTACTGGTGAACCAGAAGGCAACGTAGCACATTGAATGCGCTACGCAGTCTCACCCGAGATAACTTTCATGGGTGGCTGTAAGACTCATGTGTTTACAACCTAGGATTGAGCATGCAATATGAGGTCTATATTCTGAACCATTTATTATAACTTGTGATTGCAACCTATTGTTATCCACAAATGTGCAGTAAATCTCATAGCTTATTCCCTCAATATCGCAACAACATTTAAGCAAGAAATATACAAACTCATTCATTCAACATAATAATAATTGTTGAAGACAGGAAAAATATATATTCATTCATCACACAACACAGATATTACAGTGGTTCAGCCCCTCCTGGTCTATGTCCACAAAGATTTGGCTCTTGCATCTTTATTCTGATGGTTCTGTGTATCCAGCGTCGCGCACTTACAACCCTTCTCATTCGGATAATATCTATATAAGGCGGACTAGATCACACCAGGCTCCACAACCTACAATCTAACCCTCAATATCTACCCTCGTTTTTCTCCTCTAGCTTAACAACTTATAAAAAATAGATCATACAACAAAACATTACCTATTGCATCGAATCATGTGTATTACTACATTAGCATCAATACTCCGAACAATACAAAACAACCAACAATATTGATCATCTACCAATAGTAATCCAACTGAACAATGAAAGAACCAACCCCCTATGATACCTAATTATCAATATTTACACATTTCAGGCTCTTCAGCCATTACAATGCATTACCAAAACCCTAACCCTACTATTGTTAGGTCTTCCTCCCATGCGTGTGTGTTGTTCTTCCTTCCAGTTATTACCTTCCTTGCATGTGCGCATGTTGTGCTTCCTTCCAGTTGTCACTTTCCTTCTGGATGCTTTCTTTCCCAAAATCGTCTTGCTTTTCCGCCTTGGCCTGCTGCCAACAATATCCTTCATGTTTTAACGAGCATAAAATAATGATTCGAGTATGCTCTATATCTATATATTTTGTTTCCTTTTACGATTCTGAAAAAGAGATATACGTTTTCTCGTTAGTAATTTTTTCATGTCCTTTTACAAGTCCAAAAAATAGATAAACGTATACTCGTTTGGAGAGAATGAGTGGTTGAATAACATGCTCCTATATTCCAAGCATATGGAACCAACCTAAGAAAGATGAATTCAAATGGTATTGGCAAGTTAAATCCACTCTTAGAAGTTGTTCTCTCCATGGGTAGATGGATGCAAAAAGGAGGCCAAATAATGAAAGAGGAAGATGGTCAAGGGCTAAGGGCTATTTCAATAGTGGTAAGTGGGATTTAGGAAAACAACATTGTAGAGGTGGGAGGAATTACAAAAGAAACAAATGCATAAGTGACCACTAAGAAACATAAAAAAAATTGGGAACCCCATCAGGATGTGGCCATAATATAGATGAAGAGATGAGAAAGAGGCTCGATCATCAAGTCATGGTGGGACTACAGGAGGTTTCCCGGGCCTACGTGAAATCGTAACATGGGCACAAAATGGAAATTTGGGTGCTAACTAGGGTTCCCATGTGTTAGGGACCTAACCTCCCTAACCCCTCATGTAGGTATAATAATATATTTTCCATGTAATAAATAAAAACATTAGTTAGCAAGACCTATTTAATAAATGTGAACAGGTCAATGTAAGAAGACCCAATAGAAGCTTCCACTTCTAGAAAGATCTTCCTATATAATATTACTTAGAATATAGAATTAGTATAAATAAGGGTAGGAGGCATGTGAAATATTTGTCTTGAGAATTATTGTAATAGAGTTATACTTTGTTGGAGGTTTCCCCTTCAAAGAAGCAAGTGAACATTGCTTTCTATCAATAAAGGTATCCTTTTTTATTATTATGGTTCTCTACATTTTGTTGTTCCACTTGTATTTTTTGTAGTATTTTTGTTTTCTTATTATTATAATAGATATGGTACATAACAAGTGGCATCAGAGAAATTTCCTCTGTGGAAACTATGTGAATTTTTTTTAGGGTAGAGACATGTACTAACAACATATTTAAAGCAAAAAGATCTGTCATTCAGTGCGTAAAACTATGGTGGGGAAGACTACACACAGGAAGCACAGAAGGTTTCATGGGGTTGTCTAGAAATCAATGTTTTACCTTGTTGGAAACCTCTATAAAACTTGTTGGTACCCTTCAAGTAGTAACACATCAGACAAAATATGTACATGTCCATCACTCCACGTATTTTCAGACATATTGGGAGTCCCCTAGGTCTCCTGAAACCATCCCTAGATCAACCGATCGACCTCTTGATTTATATAGTGACACCAAGAAAAACACTCCGGAAGACACTCTCTAGTACCTAGTGTTGATGAAAAGGTATGAAAAAACTTTTACCAACATGTTTGAATCTTACTTGGCTAAGGTAATATAGGTGGTATTATAACCCTATGTTTATAGCCAAAATAAAAAATTTCGATTGATTCACGAGCAATAAGTACTAGGAACAAATGGTGTCTTTTATGGTTAACTGTGCAATAAAGAAAGAAAAGAAAAATGTTGTTTGTATGATAAATTAGATAATAAGAAGAATGTAAATCCGATAAATAACACATAAAGTACATATGTGAGAGAAAAAATAAGCATAGCCATTGTATTGATTGCATTTCAAGTTACAACCAGGACCCCTTTTTCATACCCCTGTGAGGGTAAGGAACAAAATAAAACTTAGAAATATTTGGTGAGCACCACACACAAGAATTTGATGTCAAGAAGAGACCAAGACTATATATGTTGGATCAAATTACCCACAAAATCACCATTGCTTGACTCTACAAAATATCCTTAATTAGAAATGAAACACAAATTCATAATCAGATCATAATACACAAACTATCAAGAAAAAATGAGTAACCATCTGAAGCATGCTTCTTAGAAATGTTTCTTAGTCCTTAATATTGCCACCTTCAGTAAGAATATACTATCAACAAAAGGGTTAAGACTCTATGATAACTCAGAAATGGATACAAGTAATTAATCTCACAAGTATAAGAGAAGACCTTTATCATAAGTTGTTTTCCTTTCTCTCTCTCCCTCGTATTTGTCCCTTCAATTGATCTCTCTTTCATCTCCTCAAAGTAGTTGTGGTAGTTCTCAACTACCTTTAGTTAAGTTATAAATGAATTTTAGTTATCTAGGGACAAATAATAAAAAATCATAATAATAGATAAAGGGTAATATAAATAATAACTAATAGGTGGGACCCCTATTCCTTTTATTATCCTTAATTTTCAATTAACCTCCTTGTGGCTCCATATTATTTTTAAAATAAATCATTCGACCTCATCATATATACACATGAGCATAGATAGATCAACTTAGAAAATCCATTTTGTCTCCCAAAATTCCATCCGTATATATCAAAACAAATAAAATATGTTTTTTACTACCAAAATAAAATATTGAAATGTTGTCCCAAAATAAAAATATAAGTACCATGCTATCCCACAAGGTCAAAATGAAAATAAACTATCCATAGTCAGAAATAACATCGTCACATCAAAAACCATATTTTATGTGGGAGGTAATTTTCTTCTTTTCACTACTCACTTTATGTGTTTCCATGTTTATATGTGATATTTCCTTAGCATACTTTTGTTCCTTAGATGCTTCAGGGTGAACTTCTATGAAATCATGGGGGTTGTAATTAGGATGGTGAGAGTGGGATGTCACTTAATGGGATGAATCATGGAATGACTCAGATTTGGTAGCAATTTGTTTACCCTTACTTGAATTTATTTCAACAATAGTTTTCTTGGGATTTCATCTTGAATGTGATGAGTGAGCATGAGATGCAATAGAGGCGATTTTATGGATAGGTTTCTCAAGAAGGGGAGGTGGTAATGGTAATGATATTGTGGGTTAGCCATAAAAATGAACTGGAGGAGGTTGAACAATATTGTTGGAATGTTGTTCAATACTGAGAGGGGGGGGTGGATTGGTATTGATTATTTTTCTCAAATTAAATTAATTCTTTATCAATTTATAACAATTTATCAAAAATAATGTACAAAAATTTGAATTTTAAATGTAACAATCATCAAAATTATATTTTGTTTACAAGTTACAATTTGTAAGAGACACCAATCTCTATTGTTTTGAGCACCAACTCAAGGAGACACCAATCCCCTATTTTCCAAGAACCAACTTGAAGAAACACCAACTCCCTATAGATCAGGCTCCAACTTATAGAGGAATCTAATCCTCTTGTTTTCAAGAACCAAATTGAGGAAGCACCAACTCCCTATTTCAGGGTTCAACCTGTAGAGGACTTCAATCCTCCATTTCTCCTCCCTTCCACCCTCACTTCATGTGAATGTTTCAAGTTATTCCTTGGACTCTATCTATGTTTTGATATTTTGAATTAGACCACAAAGACATCTTCTTTTCATCATATCTTTCTGTTTAAATAATCTTCCAATAGGTGTATGATATTTGAATAATTGTGTCTCTTTTAAAAGGAGCATTGATTCAATGTACCTCTTCATAAATTTAATATCATTATTTAGGAACAAATTACTTTTATTATTTAAAAAAAACTTGTTCAATTCCGTTTTTGAACCCTTCTTTTCCTTTTCGGATTAGGTCTCTTAGTCTTTGATGGATCAACCACTTTTTATTTTGATCTCACACTTCTTCACTGCATTCTTAGTTCTTTAATAGACAAATTTTGAACCTTTTAACGCTCTCTGGTGCATTTCATGTTTTGTTTATGTTTTATTCTGTAGGAACCTTTTCTATTTACCAGGTGACCTTACCCTATAACCAGGTGTTATCCAACATTTTAACCCTTAATTACCTCATGTTTTCCATATAACCGTGGTATGTGATGAGAGAAAACACGCACAAGGATTATCTTGGCGTTAATTAGATCAACGATTTGGATATGATCAAGTGTTGAGTGGACGTTCCACAATATTTCTTAGGTTCTTTAGATAGATTCACGGTTTGGATTTAATCAACCGTTGATTGGAAGGTCCTCATTCGTTTCAAACATGGAATCTAATTAGAATTATTTTAAGTGGCAGGTTCACAAATGCGTGGACTCATGGACTCACATGTCTTCTTTTATGTCATCAAAATGCATGGCCAACTTTTTCTACCTCCATAATTAACCATACTTAGAAATTTTTAAGTGATTATTCTCAGGTTTGTGGACTCACAGACTCACATGTCTTCTCGGATGTCATCAAAATGCACGTTGTTACACATTATTTTGGTCACCTTAGTGATCAACTGGAAACATGTGTTAATGTTCCCTGGAAATATTAAAAGAAGACTTTCTCCATGAGAAAAGTGATTTTCTTTCATCTTTCAAAAACCATATCAAGGAAGGTCGTTGCACCCTTCTATATCCATGGGGTGTGATGATTCTTGATCGTCGCACTCTACCCTAAACATGGACTATGATTGTGTCGCATGTTTCTTGTGCATAGGGTGTGATTATGCTTAAATAAAATTAAGAGTCAAAATTCACGAATGTTCTAGAAGGGAATTTTCTAGAAGATGAGGTGGCCTGTGATCGGTTTGGATCTTACTCGCTTCTTTGATTTAGTGGGATCATCATAATATCCTCATCCATCTCTATTTCACACTATATAAAGAGGTATCTCCCATGGAAAAGGCTAATGTTGAATAGGCTAAGATTTGTATGGAGAGTTCTACCTCAGATTATGCTTGAGAGATTTTCTTTAGTTCTTCAAGTCAAATTGTGGATATTCTTCATTCAAGGCATTGGAGAAAAGGTGTGTGTGTTGAAGAAAAGAGCCATCGAAAGGGGACCTTGCAACATCAAGGCATGGGTTGTATTCTCCACTTTCCATTTGATTTAATACAGTAATACATTTCTTCCCTATAAAAACACCTCGCCTTCTATTGTATAATTCCTTGATCATATACATAGACTTCATTAGAATACATATATCTTTATTTTCCCTCTTTTTTGGTTTTTGATTCTTATATAGGATTAATATTCTACAAACCCAAGGAAGGAGCTACAAGGATGACACTAGCAAGGATCAAGCATCGTTTAAAAGGCATGTCACTTGTACCTCACTAAACTAGTTCATACGATAATTAAGTTTAAGGTGATGTGTGTATTTTGTTCTATTTTTTTCTAGTATCTTGTGGAAGTTAGGGAGATATTTTTTTGTCCACACTTACCGATTAGTTCGATAACACACGCCCAACTTCTGCTACCTCCATAATGAACCATACTTAGAATTTTTTTAAGTGATTCTTATTAGCGAATAACAGGTTCATGGAAAAATATATGAGTCGTCGAATCGTGGTTCCATTTTGATCCAACGATCGTTGATCAATCAACCTTTTTCTTCTCCATTCACTATTGATTCCTCCATCCGATCGTGCTCTTATTTTGATCCAACGATCAACATTGTTCTTCATTCTTTACTGTCAATTCCTGCAGCTTTCACACTTATAATGATCAGAGCCTCGATCATTATAATAAATGGATAATTTAGAATCTTGGGTAGATTTGGAACATGCTCCTTTTGATATTTGTTCATATATAATTACTTTATTTTATTTGAGCACCAAATTTTGATCTTTGTTCTTTTATTTCTATGGGACAACTTAAGCCTTGTATGTCTCATAATAAAAAAACCATCTTCTCAGTCTTCTCACTACTCCATATTCTTCATCATAGTTAATTCTCTTGAAAATCTCTCTTACAACTGGTATAGTAGGTTACTTTAACAGAGCTATAGTCTGAATGGACTTGTCTTGATGATAAACCCATCTTAACCCTTGTTGCAATCAATGAAAACATTACACCATGTCCAACAAATATCACCCCGACCATCTGTTACGATGAAAATCACTCTAAACCATGAAACAAAGATTCCCTCCCCACTATGGTTGCTAATTATGTTATGAGGAAAATCACTCTATGGCATGGGGTAAACCACAACAGAAGGAAATGAATACATAAATCAACTCTAATCTCAAGTATCTATATAAAAAAACATGCTAACAAGACAAGATAAAGAGCCTACCTCGTTCGGACATTCAATGAAGTCCATCGTTGAGCACTCGACTCAAAGCTATATACCTGCAACATTTCCTCAACAACCAATATATGCAAGAATATGGTGATAATATATAAATTTAGCACATATAATATCATAATCCATCAATACTCATAAAAAATATGCCCATGGAATAACAATTCAAATATTTGCAAGAAACTAATTAGACGAGAAAAAAGTATTTCTATTAAAATATGATCAACAAAAGTGTATGAATGACAAACTTTCATGTTGGCACGTCTCAGAACCGAGAAACTAAGTCCCTTCTAGATGGGTCTCCACCACTTCAATATTCCACCAAAGGCAAGCTCATATAAGAGAGACAATGAGTTTCTCCATCAAATAGGGAAGAGCTTGGGGGTTGAACAATGTGTTCAGACTGAAAAGGACAAAGGGATGCAGACTCAATCTGAAGTGAATAATTTATCGAGAGTAACTTTTCTCTCAAATTTTAATTCTTATCCTCCCTTCCACATCTTGGATATGTACCATTTATATCCTTCAAATGGAATTGACGGGCCGAGTTATAATGTTTCGAGTATATGGAAGGTCAAAGATCATGGATCTCGTGACGTAACATGGAAACCCAACACCATTTTTTAGTTTTGGGTACAAAACCTGATGTACGCGGGTTGTAATGGTGAAACCTACATATATGTATGTTGTATAGCTATTAGGGCACACATATGTGGAAAACTATGATTATTATCATTAGGAATTGCAAAAAATAGACTTCAAGTCTAGATAGGGAAATGGAAAAGGCCTTTTGAGCAAGTAGTATGGGATGAGAAAAATATTTCTATAACACCATCATTGACTGGGATGTCTGATTGCAAGGATACTTGAGGAGGGAGACGAACATTTGAAATTCTAGGATGAGGTTGATATGGATGTCTCTCGGGTCGGGGACATGGATGGAAGGTCCCTTGTCTAGCTAGGTTGAAGAAACCAATTTGTAGTAGTTTATTGAATTCTTTAGAATCAACATGAAAAAGTATTGAGAACCTTTGTCTCTTGTTACCCCTTTTCCAAAAATTATTCTGACCTCTACCTTTGTTTCTTCCTCTACCATGAATTTACCTGCTAAAGAAAATCATTTCCTAAAATGAAACTTAGGTCAACATATGAAACAAGAAGACCAATAAAAAATCAAATTACTTTTCCTAATAAATAATTTAAAACATTTTCTTTGATTAGTCAACACACAAGCATGCATGAAATCAATCCAAATACTCTGTCTACATCATCCAAAACTAAATTGATTTAACTCTTTTTACAACTGATACTTCTTTGAATAGGGATAATAAATGATATATGGAATATGATGGGATGTATTGAGTGGAAAATGATATTTATGAAAAGGGATGAGATGAATAGTGTTTTTTTTCCATAACCAATTCATATAATTCAATCATACAAGATCAACTCTTATGAGAAGATCATCATCAAATACTTTGTATGTGTTACACAAAAAAACTCATTGTTCCATACTTGAAGCATGTTCCCAATTTATTTCTTATTTTAATTTGATATTCTACACAATGGACATTTTTATAAAATCGGAACATGGGAATAAAACTTATTGGGGACATGATGGCTTTGTAATGCATGAAAAATGATATTATGGAAGGGAAAGAAAATGATCAATTTCCTTTTAGAATTTGATTAATTTACCATATTGACTTCAATAACCATTTCAACAACATTTTTCCCCATTTTCCCATTGCTGAAACACCACTCTTCAGCAACATTTTTCCCCATTTTTCCATTGCTGAAACACCACTCTTCAACAACATTTTCCCCCATTTTCCCATTTCCGAAACACCACTCTTCAGCAACATTTTTCCCCATTTTCCCTTTGCTAAAAGACCACTATTCAACAACATTTTTCCCCGTTTTCCCATTGCTAAAACTGCACTCTTCAACAACATTTTCCCCCATTTTCCCATTGTTGAAACACCACTCTTTAGCAATATTTCCCCCCATTTTCCCATTGCTGAAACACCACTCTTCAACAACATTTTTCCCCATTTTCCCATTGTTGAAACACCACTCTTCAAAAACATTTTCCCCCATTTTCCCATTGCTGAAACAACACTCTTCAACAACATCTTCCCCCATTTTCCCATTGCTGAAACACCACTCTTTAGCAACATCTTTCCCCATTTTCCCGTTGCTGAAACACCACTCTTCAACAACATCTTTCCCCATTTTCCCATTGCTGAAACACCACTCTTTAGCAACATTTTCCCCATTTTTCCCGTTGCCGAAACACCATTTCTTCAGCAATATTTTCCATTGTTAAAACATCACTCTTCAACAACATTTTTCCATTCTTTTCTTGTTGCTGAAACACCACTTTTTTAGCATTGCCCATTTTTCCGTTGCTAAGACATGACTATTCAGCATTTCCTGTCATTAAAACATCTTCTTCAGCTCTTTCGATCTCACTTCTCCTATTTTTCATACTACATTCTATCCTTTCACTACCTTCTCTCATGATTAAACAAACCCTTGATACAATTTCTCTCATAATTCCAAAGTTTCTCCCATGATTACTGCAAATCTATTACGAACATGGACTATATTTTTCGAAGTACGAATCAAAGGTAAAGATGACGTATGTAAACTTTATATGTAAATACAATTGAACTATGGCTAATGAAAATATCTCGATTCATTATTACCATACACTTAAAGTCATTATTTCAGCCATAGTTGGGGGGGGGAATATCAAAACTTTATGCCATCATTTCACATGAACTGACTACCGTCACTTCTTTTTACCCATTATCTTATCTTTTTCACCATCATTTACATGCCCTCATCTGCAAAACTTACTTTGTTCGGGTGCGGTTACTTGTCTCTATGACTATTCATTTTACTGAGTTGAATAGATATGGGAGGTCATGTTATACGATACGAACCCGCCATGACAACCCTGCTAGAATTGTATCTATAAGTCTACCAAATCTTTTAGTAGGTAGGCTAGCTGGGTTATTTTCAGAGGCTCCAGGGATTTGATCAACAACAAGTTCTTCAATTTGCTCAGAATCTTCAAGAAGACCATTCTATTGTTCAAGAGGTTCATATTCCACTCATAGAGGATGATATAGCACAGGTTTCGGGTCTTCCGGTCACTGGAATTCACTCATTCAGCCGCAAACACATTATTCTTAATGCCCAGCAGGATTTTCTCTTGCCAGGAGAACAAGTTGAGCCTAAAGCCCAGGGTGTTCGACTTAGCTCGTTCCCACCTCCTTGGCCGAAAGTTGCAGAGTTTGTCAAGCACTACCTTACTTGTGAAGGCCGATACCAAGTAGTTTACTAGTATGACTTTGTCTTGTTATCTCATTTATGACATGCTAGAATGGTGAATATTCATTACTATCTTCTCAGATGTCTTAGAAATATGTCGCATTATTGTAGACAGGTTAAAAATCCCATCATTTCCCTCACCCATCACCGTCTCATTCAATTACTCATCCAAAAGGGTTTTGCCCAACAAAACCCTCTCCTAAACAATCCACCCATAAACCCTCAAGAAGTTGTTGAACATCCTGAAAATACTCATGAAGAGAAACCACAAAACCTTCCTGACCCTCCGGAAATACCTATTAATCCGCCTACAGATCCAATTGATCCAATTAACCCTCCTACCACATCAAGTCCACCCCACAATTTACCAGAATCATCTACTCCTACTGTTCATATCCTTAGCGATGATTCTGAAGTAGATAAACTGGATAACCCTCCCTACTCCATCACTGAGGAAAAACCCACTTGCAAAAGAAAGAAGAAAACTACTACTTTTCCTACCTTTCTACCTAAAAGACGAATGAGGGCTTCAACCAAAGAAACAACTACTACCACTACCCTAAACCCCCAACTCATTTTGTGTTGATTAAGGTTGGTTTTCATTGATGTCAACCCTTGAAGAAAGACCCGTAGCATAAAGGTTTGGGTAATGGACCCAATAGTGTTTGATGTAAATATGACTCATTATTGTTTTTTCATGGTTGATAAGAAGTAAATATGGATGAAATCCAAAGTGGTCCTCTTATGGTGAAATCCCTCATGGAAAGCTGCTTTGTGGAGTAAGAGAACCCATGCTTAATTATGGAATAATGAGATGAAGGAAAGTGAATTTTTCAGGAAAAATATCCTAGATGGATAGTTCTTGTGATGTCATTTTCGRTGGTATGTGGAACGTCACATAATTCCTCACGGTTAGAGAGTTATGGCCATGAGAAGTTGGAGACCCCAGGTTTGGTTCATGGACCCAAGTTTGTTTGATGGGTAATGATATGAGTTATGATATATTTTTAGATAATACTATTCTATATGGATAGTACTTGAACCAACATGCATATAAGACTATTCGATATCACCAACAAAGAATACATTAGACCTCACATTGGATCCAAGGTATGGGGTGTAGAATGCAAGTTGATCAATAGTGACTATTTTCCCTTGATGAGGGAATCATAAGACCTTAAAGACAGATGAGACAACTACAGTCATATTGTAGAACCAAGTACACCCAAGTAACAAATTTTACTCAAGAGGTGCATCAATGACCTCCATGGTAACAGAGATAGTCTTACCACCTAAATCGATGGGTAAGGAAGTGATTATTCCATGAGTCTAGAACATGTTTCCATTGAATTCTTTAAACATTGTTGTATATGTGTTGATCTTAGGAGAGCCAATGCCCTTCCAACAAGATACAGACATGATGCAAGTCAAGGATCCTTCATTAACCACGATTTAGAAGATGGTTTTCCCCATCATTCTCACTTTGATATGGAAGGAAACCTAATGGGAGATATTATGAGTAACCTAATCAAAATGAAAGGTCATAAAACGCAAATCCAAAGGATCAACCCCGCCTATAGTAGACAACAAGGATTTTCGTTGCACTAGGCAACTCTGGAGGACTTGGAGGTAAAACATGGCGCAAGGTTCCTGGTCAAAGTCTTCCAAAATACTATAGTTGTGGGTGGCTCATGTGTTTGTATCATGTTTCATTCTTCGAACAACACCCTTTGGGGGGGGAAATGGTGTGTCAAAAGATGTCTTCTCAATCTGAAGACGGCCACTAGGATAGAAAGAAGATATTGGCTCATGCATGGTAGGAATAGGCTTGAATGTGTCATAGTTATTGGATTTCGTTTGTGAATTAACCATGTGGTCACACATAAAAATACAATCATTTGAGGACGACCCCTTATAGTAAGGGGTACCAACCATGCCCCCTTGCAGAGGGGCAATATTTGGAAACCATATGTTGAGGTTGAGGGGGAAAATGATGAGTTAAAAAAATAGGTCCTTGGGGGGCCTTTTTCTATGAAAACTAATGATGGATCTCATCCTTTCAAGGAAACTTATTATTAGGGTGGTCCACCCCAAAAATCATGCAGGGGAACCGAATCTTCTTCTTCTATGTTTCCCCCCCACTTGAGTGTTTTGTGTGAGCATAGTTGTTTGGCTCTAAAGATTTCTAGAACAGCCTTAGTTTAACATTAATTTATCAACCTGAGGATTCGTATTTTATCTCAAAGAACATCGGCAAAGTCTATGCAGATAGATTATAGAGGCTAAAATCATGTAGTTAAAATAGATCTAAGTTTATCAACAATCAAGTTCCTCAAACATTCATTAAAGATTCTAGGAATTGAAATATAAATTTGTGTAATGAAAAAGAACTAATTAACCTATTGAATTCATTGTAAAAGAAGTAATTGAATCTAAGTACAGACTTGAAGAATTATCTATTGCTATGAATCAAATTGCTGGAAAGGAAAAGGAAAATTACTCTATCTATGGAAAGAAACAGAATCTGTAATCTAATTGAAAAGAGACATCAATCGTAATTCTATCAAAAGCAATAACAACTATATTTTAACAGAAAGGAACAACAACTATAAACTAAGTGAAAGGAACAACAATTGTAAACTAAATGAAAGGAACAACAAGTGTGAACTTATGAGGAACCGTCACACATCAAATCTCAATAATGGAAATTGGAACAACAATCATTTAATGCTTCAGGAACATATATCTTTCATAATTGACATGGAATCATCAACACACTTATGCATTCATTTAGCTATTGTAAAATATAATCAAATCACAAAACAAAAATTGAACTGATACAATTACAGGTCGAACAATAGCTCCTTCAGATTGGGCCCTTGGTCCTTAGAAGCACTGCTATTTGAAATTAGGTATATAGAAATGGTAAAACCTCTGAAAGATTTTATTAATTTCATAGATGGTACAACATTTTACAAAAATTGCTAACAATTCTAAGTTCTAAGTTCTTGGATGCAATTCTTCCCTTCTTCAAGGTCTATTTTACCCTTTATATATTACAATAGTCTAGGTAAATTAAGTTATCCTAAGGATCGAGAGATCCTCAGGATTGCTTTACTATTATAAAGTTACAATACAAGAAACTCAATCATCTTTAAAACTGCCTTGTGCCATGCAATCCTCAACCTCCAATACCTTGCGCATCTTCAAGATTTCCTTTGCTATCTTGGGTTTGACAATGTTTAATTAATCTTGTAATAAAACCAGACAATTCCAATCATATTTAGGATCTATGTTATCTAACTTTATCAATAACGCAAAAGAGTATATTATTCATTTCCTATTCTATTTGCTCCTAAATAACTGAAAAGTCAATCAAGATGATATCATGAAATGTGAGAAAAGGGAAGATATTTATACCTTTTTCATAGCCTAGCATACCCCCCAGCTTACCTTCTTGCATGTCCTCATGCAACATGAGATCTTACATGTAAAGCAATAATGTTGTAAGGTGGAAAGGTTGGTTCACCAGGTCTTCTGAACCCATTTCTTCTTTTGAATTCTCCAAAAGCAGCATCCTCCCTTTTTTTATTAATTTGATAATCTCTTTGGTAACTCTCTAGAGGAAACTAGATGATAGGGAGATTATATCTGCACCCAATCCAAGAAGGTCCTTCCTCTTGGAGCAATTGAGAATACCTTTCTATTCTGAAGGTAGCTACAAATAAATTCCTGTATCCAAAGGGTTCCCTACTCTTCACCTCACTGGAGGATGCATCCCATCTCAGTTTAGAAGAAGCAAGGGATTCTTCCTTAAGCTCTCTAAAATGAGTGATACCAGAGAATATAACCTGTATATGGATAGGGGCTAAGGAGTCTGTCCTCCCCCCCCCCTCTTTTCATAAAATTTTTATGCCACATAATGGCTGGAAAGGACTTTGGAGGCTCTCCCGTAACCCAAAGATCTAGCCCAATTTCCCTCTTTAAGAAGGTTTTATGAGATTTTCCCCATCTGAGTTGGTTATGAGTAAATGAAAGAAATGCCTAAAATTGTATGTCACCTATGAATGGGCTAGGGTTATCTTCCCTTTTTTCTTCCAAAATGAAATTATGAAAGTACAATTCATATAAAAAGTATTGTACCTTTTTGTCCTTCTCTTTGAAACATGAGATAAACTCAGGCACAATGGAAAATGAAACAGGTTTACCTACTCTGATGGCCTTTACTCTCAATAAAAGATATCGTTCTAGAAAGAATAAAGTGTAATTGGTGGCAGGGGATCTATAATTAATAGCATCAGAGTAGACATCACAAATGTCTTTGATTTGCTCCAAAGATTTTTCCAATTGAGTTTGCACCTTTTTCACCTTCTCTTGGGCTCTGGTGAGTGTGGCATATGTATCACTCTCTGTTGTTGTCATGTCCTTCAATTGTTTAACAATATTTTGATGTTCAGTCTTAGTGACCATCTCATCTTGGTACTGAGCCAATGCTCGATGGGCCTGTGTAAGCTCTTCTTTTAGTTTATGAATGGTGATACCCTGTGCTTGAGATTGGGATACTTGGTATTCTTCCATAGCGCCCATCTCTTCCCTGGATTGACCTAATGCTTGTTGGGCCTGTGTAAGATATACTTCCAGCCTGTCCACAAGAGCACTCTGTTTCTGGGACTGGAGTTCCTGGTGTTCTTCCATAGTCAGTAATTCATTTCTGTTTTGAACCAGGGTTTGTTGAGACTACATCAATTCTTCCTCCAATCTTCTGATGGTATCATTATGCTCAAGGATTTGAGCTATTTCCTCTAATATAGGGGTGTCTGTCTGCACCTCAGCATCAATTTTTTCTGTAGTTGTCATATTTTCTTGTCTTTCTAGAGGAATTACCTCCTCGTTCTAAGCTACTGTTTCTTTTACTACTATTTCTTCAAGGTATGTCTATATCCCTACAGAATGTTTACTGACTGCTTCTTTAGGAAGAGGATTTCTTCCTTGCATTCTAGCCCTTTTTTTTTTCTTTCTTCTGTGGGCCTTATCTACTTGTTCTAACTGTTTCCTCAATTCCTTAATAATCTCCTTGAGTTTTCCCACCTTCTTCTTTAATACTTTAGCCTTCTTAGCCTTTTTCTTCAACAATTTGTTTTCTTTCTTTAACTTTCTAATTTTGTTGGTTGATTTTTGTTTATGAGAGGTCTCAATGGATTCTTCATTCTGGGGAGAAGATGGGTGATCCTTTGTTCCTTCCAAATGTTCTTCTTGTCCAAGAGGGATTCTTGTTTCAAAATTAAGTTCTTCATGTGTTGTGTCCTCTCGAAAGGTCATTTCAATATCAGGAAAATATTCATCTGGTTTTGAAGAGGAGGCTTGTCCTGGGCATTCTTCTGTATTATTTGTGCCCTTATCAATTGAGGTTCCCAAGCTTCCCAAAACCTAGGCCATTTCTACCTCATAGCTCTTCAAAAATTGTTTTGTCAAGTGCTCCAATGTTGGTTGGGTGTCTTCCTGCTCATTCCTTTGTAAGGCCTGTTTTGCTTGCGCAATTTCTTGAACATTATCCCATGGATCATGTTCTATAGAATTCTGAAGTTCTTCAGGATATTTTTTTGTACCTTGAATTGCTTCAGTCATTTTCTGAATTCGCCTGCTTCTTCTCCTTGTCTGAATGATGGTTTTAGGGGAAGTTGTTTTTCTCTTCCTTTTTTTCATTATTGGTTGTGTATGTGAGGTCTGGGCCTCTATGATTTGGGCAGGGTATTCCTTAGCCTCGGTTTGAGGAGATGGGATTTCTCTTTGGGCAGTAATATCCTCTACCTATATATCTTCAATTTCCCGTGGTGGGTTTTCGTGGCATAATTAAGGCAACTCAAGTTGTTGAGGTCTATTAGCCTCAATCAGGTTATCCCAAGTCAATTGAGTTTGACTTAGTTCTTTATTTGTTATCAGTTTAACTAATCTGTGGTGACTAATAACAGCAACAGGGTCCTTGTATTTCTATGTTCTTAAGGCAACCTCATGTAATATGGCATTCATAAAGAAGGGTAGATTAAGTAATAAATGTTGTTTTAAGGCTGCCAACAATTTGAGGTGGTGAGGTCAAATTATGTCATATCGTCCATCACAAGTGATGTACCACTGAATTATTCCTCCTAGTTCCTTCCATATTTCTCTGAGGGTACTGGGATTAAGTCATTTTCCTTTCTTATCCAATTCTTACCCAGGGTCTGTGAAAGTTTCCATAGCTTCCTTCAGTGCTGTGTATCTTCCTGTCCATTGAATACCCATGTTAGGGAGGCCTGTGACCTCTGCTAAGATTTCTGGGGTGACTAAGATTTGTATGCCTCACACCATAGAGACTTCTCCCTGCATATTCTGAAATAATTCAAGCGTGACATTCGTGTCATATCCTTGCATATGGTTGAAGTACTTCATTCACCCCAGCCGGTGCAGGATATCTCTTTCTTGCTCTGTAACCTGTAGTAAAATTGTCTCCCTGCGCACACCCGTGCCACTCATTTTGTGAGAAAATGTGGACGACTATCATTCATGGTAGAAGGCTTGGTTAGACCAGCTCAGAGGAAAAATTACCGAAAATAACAAATAGCAGAGACAAAAAATGTTCACAAATGCGGATATTTATTACAATCATTACTATATGTGTCGAGAAGCGTGTCAAGAATCCACTCTGCTCATTAATGTAAAGGTTGACCTCGACCATTAGCATAGGGGAGAGTAATAAATGTAGGTATTGATGGTGAGAGGTAATAATTGTACTGCGACTGCCAATGGGGATCAATGATTTATTTTCAAGCAACATATTTTAACGGTAATCATTAAACGTTAGTCCTCTTTTGTGGAATTGAAATATACCTATACTCAAAATAATTATTTAAGGATACATACGCTGAATAAATTAAATCTATTCATTTAAATAATCTCCCACATATCATAATGTTGTGTCCTTTTCATTTTATTGAATACAACCGAAATGATAGCCTCGTTATTGAGTGAAGGAGATCGAGAGATACACAGAAACTTGGTAGTTAAGGTAAACTTCCATACCACAGGCAGAGACACTGTTACCAGTAGGCATCCATAGCCTCAACATGGTTTCCTTTTAACCCTTAGATGAGCCCGTATCCCTGATTATTTTAATCATTTTTTTTATTTTTATTTTTTTCGAAAAGACCATTATCCTGGTTTGGTAGCCAGATAGTGATAATTCCACTCACTAGATTTTAACTTAGGTGAACAAGCCAGCTCATGATGAGACCTCTTGTCCTTTGATGAGGAAATGTCAAAGGCCATTTCCCTGGTGTGGTAACCATAGTGGGAATGTCACTTAGGTTATTATCCCATGATCATGGTAGGTTGGCTCGTGATGAGACACCCTATGTTTTTTGAAAAAAATTATTTAGTTATATATATATATATATATATATATATATATATATATATTTTATTTTTTTTCCCTTAAAAGACCATTATCCTGGTTTGGTAGATAGATGGTGATAATTCCACTCACTAGATTGTAACTTAGGTGAACAAGCCAACTCGTGATGAGACCTCTTGTCCTTTGACGAGTAAATGTCAAAGGCCATTGCCCTAGTGTGGTAGCCATAGTGGGAATGTCACTTAGGTTATTATCCTATGATCATGATAGGTTGGCTCGTGATGAGACCCCCTATTTCTTGTGGGAAAAGAAAGAAATTTATTGATTTTTTTAAAAAAAAAATTAGTGTATGAAGGGAGGCTCATCTACTTCTTAAGAGTAAGGGATGGCGTGAAGAAGTGTAAGGATGCCAAGTAAAAGTGTGCCTAATACTCCTTATTAATTATAAGGGTGAGATATAATTTAAGTGTATTTGTATGTATAAGGGAAAAGAAACAAATTATGGTGGTTACAGGTTATGAACAAAGTTTAAGATATTTCGAAGAAAGTAATCCAAAAAAAACAATTTGATAAGGTATGGGAGATAGTCCACAAAATAATGATAGATTGTTGGAAATAATGCTGGTGAAAATTATTCGGTGGAAGTTGTACCCTAAAGGAATGATTTAGTGTTCTATAAGGAATGTAGGGAAGGAATGACAATTGTTCCATTGAAAGGAACAACAAGCACGAAAAAAGAACAATAATTGTTCCGTTCAAAGGAACAGCAGGTGCGCAAAAGGAAAAACAATTGTTCCATTCAAAGGAACAATAGTTGTGCAAAAGGAAAAATAATTGTTTCGCTCAAAGGAACAACAGGCGCACAAAAGGAACAATGATTGTTCCGTTCAAAGGAACAACAGGCGTGCAAAAGGAACAACAATTGTTCCATTCAAAGGAACAGAAGGTGCACAAAAGGAACAACAATTGTTCCGTTCAAAGGAACAGTAGGCGTGCAAAAGGAACAACAATTGTTCCGTTCAAAGGAACAACAGGTGTGCAAAAGGAACAACAATTGTTAGGTTTTTAACCATCTGAATAGGTAATTTTTAGAAACCTGGAAATGTATTTTGGTTGAAGTCAAGGTTGATTAGTCCTCAACTAAATTCCTTTATGAGTTGGCTTATTTAAAAATTAAGTAGTGGATGGTTTTTTAATGTTATGAATTTCGTTATAGTTACCCAATTGTTGTTGTTGAACCATGACACATTTGTTTCTCTGTGAAAGATAGGGTTTGGGTGATGGGATGAAGTAGGAGTTTTAGAACAGAAGAGTGTGATAAATGAGTTCATTTACAGTTATCCTCTCTAGTTCTGATTTTCTCGAATGACTGTAAAAATAAATATAAAAAAAAGATAAAAAAAAAAAAAAATTATATACAGTATGTATAGTGTCAGCAAAATTCAACATTTATGGAGTTGGGGTGGTTGGATTACCTTCCCAGCCAACCACAATTCGAACGGTCGAATCCCTACTTCCTGGTAGAAGGATTCTTTTGAGGGTGGCTGATGATAAAGTCGTAGCCGGTGTCCATTGACCCAAAATAGAGATCTGGACCCGTCGATGGTGCTTAACGTGACTGTGCCATTATCATGGACATCATTGATTTCATATGGTCCTAGCCACCGTGTCTGTAATTTTCCCAAAAAATCCTGGAATATGGAATCATAGAGGAGTGCCCAATCACCTTTTTTAATTGATTTTTTCTTGATATTCTTGTCATGCCAGGTCATTCTCTGTTTTTGAATAACAACCGTGCGCTCTATAGCAGACACACGTGATTCATCCAATTCGTTGAGTTGTTGAAGGTGCTCTTTATGTTCTTTTGTAAGATCCAGTCCGATTTCTTGGGCCATCCTTAGAGTCTATATTTCAAACTCGATTGGAAAGATGGGTTCTCTTCCATAGACTAAATGATAAGGAGAGTATCCAGTGGTGTTATGCCATGTTGTGTAGTAATCCCATAGGAAATTTGGGATATCTAAAGCCCAATTTTGTCTGTTTGTTGAGACAGTCTTTGTCAGGATTTCCTCCAGGACTTTATTGGTGCTTTCCACTTGCCCATTTGCTTGTGGATGGTACGGAGAAGTAATTTTGTGTTTGATATGATAATTATCCAGGGTGGTGGTGATTCTATGAGCTGTAAATTGTGACCCCCCATCAGTAATTACTTCTCTTGGTAGTCCATAGTGTACAAATAATTTGAAAAGAAATTTGATGACTATTTCTTTTGTTGCATTTGGTAAGGCTTCTGCCTCTACCCATTTAGTCATGTAGTCCGTTGCGACTAGAATATAGGCCTTCTAATTTGACTTTGGATTGAAGGGGCCAACAAAGTCTAGTGCCCATATCTCAAATGGTTCTGCAACTACTTATGCTTTCAAAGGAATTTCATCATCCTGACCTGGTTTTCCCATCCGTTGACAATTATCGTAGGTCTGGACATATTTCTTCGCATCTCAGAATATTGAGGGCCAATAATAGCCCATCTGCAAAAA
This sequence comes from Picea glauca, assembly GCA_000966675.3. Taxonomy (NCBI): domain Eukaryota; kingdom Viridiplantae; phylum Streptophyta; class Pinopsida; order Pinales; family Pinaceae; genus Picea; species Picea glauca. The sequence continues at coordinate 500,937 of JZKD02S0100136.1, forward strand.
AAATTGTCCAGTCCTACAGTATGCAAAATGCCCACCACAGGGCTCATTATGTTTGGCCTTAAGTATGTTGTAGATTTCGTCATCTCGTATGCATTTGCGGATCTGGAGATCAACTCCTGTATGGAAGAGATATTCGTTGATGCAGGCGAATCATGCACTACGTTGGATGATAAGTTTTCTTACCCTTGATGAAATATGTGTCGGTAATATTCCTGCTGCTAGGTAATTTTCCACATCAGTGTACCAAGGTGGCTTTGTAGTAACGACAAATAGATACTCATCTAGAAATCGATCTTCAACTGTTAAGGAGTCATCTATTTTGGGTATGCGGGATAGGAAGTCTGCGACAAGGTTTTCTCTCCCAGGTCGATCTTTGATCATGATATCAAATTCCTGCAATAGTAACAACCATCGAGTGACCCATCCATTAGTAATTGGTTTATTAGCTAGATATCTAATAGCAGAATGATCAGTATACAAAATGATATGATAGCATGTTATATAATGACGAAATTTATTGATGGCATGTATAACAACTAAAAAATATTTCTCTGTTATTGTGTAATTAAGTTAAGCTGGATTGAGATTCTTGCTAATAAAATAAATGGCATAGGGTTTCTTATCCTCCTCCTATCTGAGGACAGCGCCTATGGCAATATCTGATGCATCGGTGGAGATGTGAAATGGTATTTTCCAATTCGGTCCCCTTAGCACTGATGTTGTCGAGATCAACTTCTTGAGTCCTACAAATGCCACATCACACTTTTCATACCATTGCAACTCTACATTACCAATCAAAGCATGTAAAGGTGCAACGGTTCTTGCAAATTTTTCCATAAATCTATGATAGTATCCTGAAGCGCCAAGGAAACTACGTACCTCAATTTGTGTGTGTGGTGTAGGTAGATTAAGGATTACCTCTATTTTAGTTGGATCTACCCTAATTCCATTTGAAGACATATAATGCCCTAGTACCACACCCTCTGTCATCATCATGTGACATTTTTTGTGGATTAAACATAACTTGGTTGCAATGCACCGCTCTAGTATTTTCTCCAGGTTATTCAGTGCTTGATCGAAGTTGTCACCATAAGGAGTGAAATCATCCATATAGATTTCAAGCCCTTCGCTGATTAGATCATTGAATATGCTCAGAATGGCCCTTTGGAAAGTGGCTAGAGCATTACAAAGTCCAAAGGGTAATACTATGTATGAAAAAGTGCCCTAGGGGCATGTGAATGTAGTTTTATCTTGATCTTCTTGGGCAATCTGAATATGATTGTACCTGCTAAAACCATCTAAGAAAGAAAAGAATTTCTTTCCTGCCAAAGTATCTAGGACCTAGTCAATGAAAGGAAAAGGGAAGTGGTCTTTTTGAGTGGCTTTTTTAAGTTCCCTATAGTCGACACAGATTCTCCATTTCTCATTTTTCTTTGGGACGATCACTAATGGGGAAACCCATTGACTATCTGAGATGGGATATATAAAATTTATGTCCAACAGCTTTTGTAATTCTTCTTTAATGATATCCCTAAGGTGAGGATTCAACTTTCTTTGTGGTTGTCGGATTGGCCAGGCATCGTTTTCAACATAAATGTTATGTGTGTAGAGTTATGGATCAATCCCTTTCGTATCGGAATATTCCCATGCAAAAGCTTGCTGGTATTTGGAGAGGACCTGAATTAGATTTTGTTGTTGTTGTTCATATAAATTGGCATTGATGTTTGGAGACCTACGTGGTGCAATATCGATGGGTTTACTATTATGAACCGTTGTAGTTGGAACTTGTTGTTCCATTAAATCTTCTAGCAGGTCTCCCTGTGCTTCACAATCTAGAATAGCTTGGAGCATCTGGCAGGTCAGGTTGCCCATGGTGGCTGGACTATTCATAAACCCACTGATTACGTCATCCTCTAGCTGGTTTTTAAGTCTGAGGGCTTCCTCCTGTGTAAGAGGGGCTCATAAATCCCTCTCTAGGTATCGAGGTGGTGGCAATTGTGGATATACGAAAGTTGGACTTGGCTTAGCAGGAGGATATAAAATGAGATTCTTTGTGATACCCCCTCTAGTGATTGTCATATTACTTGATCGACATCCTATATACACATCTGTTGTGGTAAGCCATGGACTTCCCAGTATTAATGGATGCCCTTCAAGTCTACTTCATGGGTTGATGATGAGGAAGTTTGTCGGATATTCCCAAGAGTTGATGGAGATGGATACATCATGTAATGTGCCAATTGGTTGAACTACCGATCGATCTGCCAACTGCAACATTATTGCGGTGGGTTTGAAGGAGTTAAAACCCAGGGTATTGCAGGTTTCCATAGTCAGGATGTTGATGGATGCTCCCAAATCGACTAATGTATTTGGAAAAGAACATCCCTGGATCTGAACTGTCACTATGGGATTCCCTGGATCTGCATATTTGACCGGTTCTTGTCTACCTATAATTAGATCAGACAAATCTCCTACCACACAGACTGTTGATGATGGATTTTTAATTTTTCTAACGGCCTTCCTCCCACATAGCTCCTTGATCGTTTTTGTGTAGATTGGAATGTCCTGGAGAGATTGTAGGAGTGGAATCTTAATATATAAATTCTTGAGTTCCCCTACTATGTCGAAGTTGGGATATACGACCGATTTTGTTATCATCAATCTTTCGGGGAACGAAGGGGAGGGAGTTGCATCCTTATCAGGATCTTGTGGTTCGATTATGTTCCCCCCTTGCTCGATTTCTTCTGTTATTACCACAGTTGAAGGTGTTATTGATGGTTGTTTTCCACTCTCCTGTTCTTGAAAATTTTTATTTTCTTAAGGAGAGATTATCCATCTCGATCTCAACCGTAATTCGCTGCACCCTACTAAGATAGTCTCTCCTTCCGCATTCTCCATAATCTTGATGAGTTGAGTCAGTCTGTTATTTGTATTCGGGTGAGGCTGGGCTGGTAGTTGAGGGTGCAATTGGGATTGCAGATTTTTAGGCAATTGGAGTGGTGCTTGTAGCATAGGCTGAGTTTGAGGGGCCATCCCTATTGGTTGGTTGTTTTTCCCCATGGGGCGCTACCAATTTTGATTCCAATTTGGGTTTTGGGTAGTCATGTTGAGCCACTATGAAGGGTATATGTTGTTATTTGAGTTTTTCTAGGATGAGGTGGGATATTGTGAGTGAGCCCAAGTAGAAATTGTGGTTGGTTGATTCTGCCATGGAGGATTTGCAGTGGGCTGGTTTTGCCAATTAGGATTTGCAGGTGGGTATTGTTGTGGTCTCCAGTTCTGATTAGTAAACGACTGACCCTGCCATGTGCTACCAGGATCTTGCTACTGATTATACTATCTAGAGAGGAAAGAGGAAGGGTCTTGTGTTATAGGACAAATTTGTAAGTGTGGACACAAACCGATCTCCCTAGATCCACCTGGATCTAGAACAAAATAGGACAAAATATACCACTTTCCCTAGATCTAACTATTGAATTAAATTGGAAGTGAGAAGAAKATATGTACCTTGTAATTGCTTCCTTGGTCTCTGTTGTTCCTTGCTTTGCTCCAGCGCTCTTGTGCGGTCAAGATCAAAACAGCACAAACCAACCAAAGTGAAAGCAAATAATATGTCCAATATCTAATCTATACATATGGTCAAGGAATTATGTAATAAAGTAGATATCACTTTATGGGAAAGAAATATATCACTGTATCATATTAATTGAAAGAGAAACTTACAACCTGAGCCTTGATGTCGTAGGTCTCCTTTCGATGGATCCTAGCTCTGACACACACACTTTCTCATGCATGAAGAAAATCAACCACTTGTGATGACCTTGTTGTTGTCTCTTGCTGCTGTAGCATCAGTCCTCCATATAGTCTTGCACTAATTCTCTAATCAATCTCTAAATAGCTTGCTACTTGTTTGCTTAACCCTCTCCATGAGAAATCTTCTCAATATATAGGAGAAGATAGATTAGTTACTTGGATAGGGAATGATCCCAAGATATCTGGAATGCCAGCACCTGAATAACCATTCGAAAGCCAACTCACCCTTCTAGAAGATTCCCTTCTAGAAGGTTCAAGATTCTTATCTTTTTCCCCTTTAAAAACATGTTCTCACCCTAACAATGAGTACAGTGCGAGAAGTTTGCACCCCAACTTAAAGCAGCCTGCAAGAATCAGGCATTCTCGCAGGTGAATATATAAGCAGCTTGCGAACATCCTTCAAAAGTGTGAGTTCTGGAAGAAGACAACTGTAACTTTTCTCAGGAAAGTGTTCTTAGTAAAGAGTTTGATTTTCATCATCATAACATCATTATGACATCATCACAATGACCAAATTTGTGGATAACAGAATGCCCCCCAAACTCTGAGAGCGGAACCAGTGACAGTCGATAGACTTTGTAAGCTGCATGTGTGTGTCAAGAACCAAAAGCACATCTAATCAGAGACCTGCAAACATCCAAGCATCAGCAGAATACCA
>JZKD02S0100136.1:516482-535074 GCA_000966675.3 Picea glauca
GTCTTTTTCAAACAAACTCTAAAGCTTGATTTTCAATGTTTTTGAAAAAGTAAAAAACAAAATCTTGAAAGAAAACTTACGGTTCACTTTCCAAGAAGAACTCTGATTAATGAGAGAAAAAAACCAAATCATACAGACCCAAACAAACAACCCAATCCAAAACTTTCAACGAAAGTAAAGACAAAAGCAAACCAAGGAGTTCCTCAATGCAAATGAAAAAATGTCCTTTCGAACCCACAAGCAAATGAGAAACACAAAACGCTCAACTCTCAACCAATCACTGGTTCTTAGCCGTCTTAAAACACTCAACTCCAGAAATCAGAGAGAATGAAAATGCCAAAAAGGCCAAGAAATGAAAGTCAAGCTATAAAGGCAAGCAAAAACCTAGAAACCCTAGATCAGTTCCAGCAAGCCAACTAAAGAAAAAGATATGTAAGTCACTGATTCAATAAGCCAAAGAGGTGTAAATCAACATATATGAGCAATTGACAGAGTCAAAACTTGAATTGAAAATTTTCAAAAAATATGTTCACAGGCCAGTGTGGAACACAGTGTGAGAATCTAGTGTTCTCGCAGGCCACTTTGATGCAAAGTGCGAACTATTCGCACTGAAATATATATGCAGAGTGCGAAATTTCAAGGTTCTCACAGGCTGTCAATGGACACAGTGCGAGAATCCCTGAAACTCATGAAAATTTTGAAAAAGCAAGCAAAATTCAGACTGGCTTATGGACCCAGAAGGTCTCTCAGGGTATCCAGAGGACTCAAAGACTAACAAATCAAAAGAAAAATGCAAACAGAGCCAATGGCCACCGAAAATTCAAAAACCATAAAGAAAAAGGGGAGTAGGTCCCCAGTGGAGTCGCCAATTTTGTTATAGGATAAATCCATAAGTGCGGACACAAACCGATCTCCCTAGATCCACCTGGATCTAGAACAAAACAGGACAGAATATACCGCTTTCCCTAGATCTAACTATTGAATTAAATTGGAAGTGAGAAGAATATATGTACCTTGTAATCGCTTCCTTGGTCTCTGTTGTTCCTTTCTTTTCTCTAGCGCTCTTGTGCGGTCAAGATCAAAACAACAAAAACCAACCAAAGTGAAAGCAAATAATATGTCCAATAGCTAATCTATACATATGATCAAGGAATTATGTAATAAAGTAGATCTCACTTTATGGGAAAGAAATATATCATTGTATCATATTAATTGAAAGAGAAACTTACAACCCGAGCCTTGATGTCGTAGGTCTCCTTTCGATGGCTCCTAGATCTGACACACACACTTGCTCATGCATGAAGAAAATCAACCACTTGTGATGGCCTTGCCGTTGTCTCTTGTTGTTGTAGCATCAGTCCTCCATACAGTCTTGCACTAATTCTCTAATCAATCTTTAACTAGCTTGCTTCTTGTTTTCTTAACCCTCTCCATGATAAATCTTCTCAATATATAGGAGAAGATAGATTAGTTACCTGGATAGGGAATGATCCCAAGAAATCTGGAATGCCAACACCTGAATAACCATTCGAAAGCCAACTCACCCTTCTAGAATATTCCCTTCTAGAAGGTTCGAGATTCTTATCTTTTTCCCCTTTAAAAACATGTTTTCACCCTAACAATGAGTACAGTGCGAGAATTTCGCACCCCAGCTTAAAGCAGCCTGCGAGAATCAGGCATTCTCGCAGGTGAATATATAAGTAGCCTGCGAACATTCTTCAAAAGTGTGAGTTCTGGAAGAAGACAACTGTAACTTTTCTCAGGAAAGTGTTCTTAGTAAAGAGTTTGATTTTCATCATCATAACATCATTATGACATCATCACAATGACCAAATTTGTGGATAACATCCTGTAGTGTATTTGGAGTCCAATTCTGCCATTGACATCGTTGGGCCATTAGATATAACGACTTTGTTTCTTCTTCTTCTTCTCTAAAGACAAATTTCAATCCAGGAAGCGATGGACATCATTCCATGTCGTGATCTTTTGTGAAGATAGCAGAAACCCGAACCATATCCAAAGGGCAATCCCTTGGACCATGTTTCCTTTTGCACCTGTGGAAAAATATGGCCAACATTTTTTTTTCTTATGTTTTCTTCTATTTGTCCTGCTATACATCCAATTATGTAGTCAAAGTGCTCATAATATCTGTTTTGAAGTTTTCTAAGAGATTACCGACTTCAACTTGCGTAACACCCCCGTTGGTAATATTGTTATTTCTGGTGAGGGGGATACGCATCCCTGATCTAATCTGTGAACTTCCTCTAGAGCACTTGATGCATAGTAGGACGATGTTGTCATAAGCCTCTTGATAAATGTCACCCTTCCCCATTAAATTCAATGTTTCTACCCATTCATCTTTCATACCCTTAATCAGAGTTGCCTTAAGAAATTCACCTAGTAACGTGCCATAGGGTGATCTTTGTAAATTATATTGAAATCTCTCAACATATTCTTCTAATGATTCATTTTATTTTGAAGGAATTTGAAAGATTTCATCTTTTAAGTCTCTAGTTCTACAATAATCCTGATATTTTGTCAACAAGGCCCATTTCATTTCATCCCATGAGTTTATAGTTCCCCCTCCCAATCCCATGAACTAGCATAGAGATGCTCCTTTCAGAGTGGAGGGGAACAATTTTAGTTTTTGGGGTTTGGAGGTGTAATCATACCCTCTACATAGGACATCAAATTCAAATAAGAATGCATCCAGGTCTTCTAAGATTAATCCATGAAAGGTTGGCAGGTTTTGTAGGGGAATTTCCTTCATGGGGGCATTGGTGATTGGATCAACTATCGGATATTCCAAAGTGGAAGTGTGGGGATGTTGTGGATTTGGCTGTGCCATTTGATAAAAAAATATGCTAGAAATATTCAGGGATTTATTGATCTGGGTACTTTATTTGAATTTATTGGTCATCTGATCCTCTAGGGGATTTGATTGCACTTCCTCTATCTGGGATTTCGGGTATGCCTTCTTCTTTCACAAGAGATTCGGGGTCAGTTGGTGGGTCTATCTCGGCTATCCCACTGGTTTCTCCTTCTCCTTCCTCGATATTACAAGTGTTTCCCTCTTCTAAAGGGTCGAGGGGTGGAAGATCTGTGCTCTGAAAGCTTTGCTTAGTCCCTTCAATTTTTCTATGGATCTTAGCATGGGCTGCAGTTGGTGAAACTTCCACCCGAGGGATTCGGGTAGATCCTTTTCTAGGTGCAACCAAAGCTTTATATTCTTCTTTTTGGATGATGTAATCTATGAAAGTGATTCTTCTAGGGAGCACCGAGCCCTGGGATTTGGTAATTTTTGGTGGGGGTTTTGGTTTTTCAAAATCTTTCTTGTTAGTCATACACACTTCACACAACAACGAAAAAAGAAAAAAATCAAGAAAGAAAAAAAAACACCTATGCTACTTGTTTTTGCGTCAGCTGGAGGAAGGTGTTGGCATAAGAATCTTACTTATCACCTTCATAGGTTATTACCTTCCATCTTCAATACCTAGTTCTCCAGAGGCACCATCTATGCTACCTTTGACATTCTTCCCTAGCAACGACGCCAAAATGCTGGGCTCTAAAGATGTCTAAAACAACCTTAGTTTAACATTAATTTATCAACCCAAGGATTCGTCTTATATCTCAAAGAACATCAACAAATTCTAGTCAGATAGATTATAGAGGCTAAAATTGTGTAGTTAAAACATATATGAGTTTATCAACAATCAAGTTCCTCAAACATTCATTAAAGATTCTAGGAATTGAAATCTAAAGCTATGTAATGGAAAAGAACTAATTAACCTATTGAATTCATTGTAAAAGTAGTAATTGAATCTAAGTATAGACTTGTAGAATTAGCTATTGCTATGAATCAAATTTCTAGAAAGGAAAAGGCAAATTACTCTATCTATAGAAAGAAACAGAAACTGTAATCTAATTGAAAAGGGACAACAATCGTAATTATATCGAAAGCAATAAAAGCTATCTTTTAATAGAAAGGAACAACAACTGTAAACTAAGTAAAAGGAACAACAATTATAAACTAAGTGAAAGGAACAACAAGTGTGAACTTATGAGGAACTATCACGCATCAAATCTCAGTAATGGAAATTGGAACAACAAACATCTAATGCTTCAGGAACATCTATCTTCGCAATTGACATGGAATCATCAGCACACTTATGCATTCATTTAACTATTGTAAAAGAGAATCAAATCACAAAACATAAATTGAACTGATACAATTACAGGTCGAACAATAGCTCCTTCAGACTAGGCCCTTGGTCCTTAGAAGCACTGCTATTTGAAATTTAGTTTATAGAAATGGTAAAACTGCTCAAAGCTTTTATTAATTTCATAGCTGGTACAACATTTTACAAAAACTACTAACATAGAGCAATTCTAATTTCTAAGTTCTTGGATGTAATTCTTCCCTTCTTCAAGGTCTATTTTACCCTTTATATATTACAATAGTCTAGGTAAATTAAGATATCCTGAGGATCGAGAGATCCTTATGATTTCTTTACTATTATAAAGTTACAATATGAGAAACTCAATCATATTCAATATTGCCTTGCGCCATGCAATCCTCAACCTCCAATAGCTTGTGCATCTTCAAGATTTCCTTTGCTATCTTGGGTTTGACAATGTTTAACTAATTCTGTAATAAAACCAGACAATTCCAATCATATTTAGGATCTATGTAATCTAACTTTATCAATAACGCAAAAGAGTATATTATTCATTTCCTATTCTATTTGCTCCTAAATAACTGAAAAGTCAGTCAAGATGATATCATGAAATGTGGGAAAAAGGAAGATATTTGTACCTTTTTCATAGCCTAACAGTAGTCCCTTTTCCAATGCTGGAATTTTTCTTCTTATTCTTATTCTTCTTTCCTCTAGGTTGATGAATATTCTTCAATTGCATGGATTGCACCAAATTCATCTCAGATTTATGAGTAGGGACCATGGTAGTTTGAGCACTAGAATTAGTAGTTGACATGTGTGACCCATATGACCTATCTGGTCAGCTAACTTGTTCAGATATGAATGGGAAACATAACCAAGCACACCATTGACATGGGGTCCTAGGTTTGGATTATTTGGATTTTTCGATGGCCTAGGAGCATGGGGGATAATGTCATAAAGGGTATCATATTGAGACTAAATTAAGTCCAAGTATTGGGTATGCATAATGGATTTCTCATCAGTAATCGCCCCAACCAGAGCTACATCCTTGGAAATGGTTGGAAGGAGGGTTTTGGTGAACCATTCCATCAAGAGATTATCTGGGATCTAGGTCTTGATCATCATACGCCTTCATTTCCACTCATGTATATGATAAAAAATGTGGGTGGCAATATCTTGACGTAGTTATTTCAATGAACATTGTTTCCAAATTGTTGAATCTTTTAAAGGAAGCACCTTATAATTCAATATACCACTTAGTGCCACTTCTGATCAAGGATATATGGAAAGTAAGAATCCTCACACTATCATCCATCAAGTAATTAGATGAGCACCACAAGTGATATGTCATGATGTGTGAGGAGGGGTCTTCTCCCGATTTTCCATTGAATTTTGGAATTTTGGACAGTAGCTTGCCGAGAATATCTATCCATGAAGGGTTGTGGGAAATAGGGTCATTTTTAAACTAATATCAATTAGGTAAGTATAACATTAGGAGGAATGGAAACGATGTGTGAGAAAATAAATGTTGAGAGGGAGATGAAGTCTTTGTTGTCCCAGATGAACCTTGTAGTCCCCATACATTCATACTACCATAAGATTTTTTATGTGTTTATGAAGAGTGTGTTCCCCCAAGGACTATTGAATTTCCAATACCATGAATGCTTCCTATAATAGACATGGTTGTGAGGGGATTTCCTTCGGGGATAGATATAGACTCTCCAAGAAAAATGTTCCCAAAATTAGTCCCAGGGAAGAACCCCCTAGAACCTAAGGTATTGATAAAGGAAAATATTCCCCAATTTGAGAAGTTTCCCCCAATATTTTTTCCCCTAGGGAAAGTTGTGCTAACCCATGGGAATTTAAAATCTCCTGACATACTACTTCCTCCAGCATGACTAGAGATAGCCCCAAAACCACTAGGAAATTTCCACCCAAAATGTACACCTACACATGATGATGTCGAGTTGCTCATAGGAATGGTGGAGGTAGAAGAAGTTTCACCTCCCATGCTGAAACCAAGGCTTGGCCCACCACTATAGAAATATCCAGAAGTAGGAATCAAAATAGAATGGATGGGCATATGACCACTAGGTATACTAACGAATGCAAATGAAGACACAACTGGGATCTCCCAAATCAAGGGACCTGTAGAAAAAGGGATAGATGGTGTCTGTACAAAGGTTCTAAGAGAAGGTAATGTGGAGATCACAAGGATGTCCCTAGTCCCACTTGTAGATGAGATTGAAGGCTCAACTACACTTGATGAAACACTCGGTCCTGACATGGTGGTAGGATTTATAAACAAGGAAAAAGGCTCACTTAAAATCTCCCTTACCTGGACAAGTAGAGGTGCTTCAAGATTAGTTAAAGGAGGGTTAAAGTTTGGTTGATATATTTTCTCAATAAATTCCACTTCAATTAAACTTATCTTATTGAACCAATGATAATACCCTTCAAATTATTAGTCACATGTTTTGTGTCGCTTAGGAGGTGGATGTTCCTCAGTGATTGGTGCTATTCCTCGTAGTCGATGGGACAGACATGGTAATTAAACCATGGTGAAAATAATTGGTGTAAATAAAAAACAACTCAACCTAAGGCCGATCTAGAATCAGAATCAAATAACACACCCCTGTCAAATATATAATAACAACTAAGAAAACTAATGACTCAGGGGGCCTTTTGGAAACCAACCCTCTGGGGGATATGAAGTCCCCACAAGATTGGCTAGTGAAGGCATGAGGAGAATTTATGATGATCTACATGAAACAACCATGATTAGTGAAAAAACCCTTTATTAAGGAGGGCACCCTCCAGGGGAACTGATACCATGAACGAATATCTACCCTAGGTATTACAGGTGCGTACCACCTGCAGTCATCTTTGTTGGCTACATAGGAAAGGTAATTGAGACTACAATATCATAATCAATGACCAAGTGAATAGTCATAGGTACAACCACATGTAAGGGTGAGGTAACTAAGCCCGATGCTTCAAAGGAATTACCTCACATGGAGGCATGGCACCAATGAAACCCTCGTATACATAGTATTCAAAGTGATAATGCAAACACCAAAATAAGAAGAGTGGGGTAATATACATACTTAATCCAATGTGACCTCATTATTAACTCTTGTGTTAGAGGATCTTCTTGACACAAAGGAGTGAAAGAGGAGATAGAGGAGCTCAACTCAAAAAAGGAGCGATAGATGAGACATAGGAGCTCAACGACCCTAGCTTGAGAAACATTGGAGATAGAGGAGCCCTATCTCGAGCAATGTCGCTCAAATTGGTAATTTTTTCAATATCCTGGAGCCTGCAAATTCTCAAAACCCTAACCTCTTATTTGTTTATAATAGAATGAAGAAATAAGGATACAATGTAACTCCTCCATCCGCTAGAAATAAAATTGGCCAAGGAATAATTCCCTCCTACTTTCTAAGAATAATCAATCATGGAATATCCAATTCAATTACGCTTACATATGCTAAACATAGGTGTGCAAATCCTATAATATAAACACCCTCTATACTTCATGATTGTGTTGAAAACATGTAACTCCTTTAAGGTGGGAACCCTCACTATTGGATATGAATAAATTCATGAAACAATATTGGGCAACATTAAAGGAGTGCACCTTCCATAGTTTTTATCTACTCTTAATTATGACTACCACCTCTCACTAACATGCTACCCATAATAGGCAACATAATGTAGTGGAACAATCTCTATGTGAGTATTATGTAACTTCTTGAAGGTGGGAATCCTCTTGTGTTAATAAAATCTCATGTGAAGGGAAAAAAATTAATGATTCCTCCAAAATAGAAACAACCCTATCATCATCAAATTCTCTACTTGAATTCGACTTTACAACTATCACATAAAATCTCCAAAAGAAGGTGTCTATAGGTCATCAAATAGATTACAAATGTCGTGTGATGTGTACCTCTCATCTACTTTACATGGTCACTTGGTCATGAAAATAATGCAACAATAGGTATTTATTGGCATAACAAAAGTGTTAAGTTTAGTAGAAAGGTCAGTTCCTTCCAATCTTCATAACTCCTAAAAACTTATGTCCTCCTATTGATAATAATGCATGAGAATAGATATAGAAATGGAAACAAGGACCATGCCTTAATTGATGATAAGAGAATGAAAACACACTAGAGATAGAAACACAAAATAATAAATGAATACTCAAAAAGAATAGTGTCCTTCCCCAACAACCAATCTAATTTTATCATAAAAGCTAGTGTCTACTACTTATTTTCAAGCTTTGGAATCTGTCATATTGGCTATAGTTTCAAGGTTGAGCTTGCAATTTTTTTTGGACTACTATATATACTTGAACTTCATATTACATTCATTCCTTGGTATGGATTATAGAACTGGTAGCCTTCTAAAAAATGTTATATTTTTACTTCTACTGTCATATTTCAAGAAATTTTGAAATGTTAATTAGATCAATTGGAATTTATCTCGACATGTACAGTTTCCATGAGAAATTGTGCTTTTCATGTATATTTTATTGGTTGCAATCCTTTGAATTAATTATATCTTTGAGTACCAAGGATGCATACCAATTTTGTAATATCCCTCGGTCGAACCCAATTGTAAAGGTAATGTAAGTGTACTTAAGCTGGTGAGCTATTTCGACATCATTTTGTAATGCACCTTTCATAACATAGTGCGTGCATGTACTACGCAGTAAAATTATGTAGTGTGCACATTCCTGGATACCACGCATAGTAATTAAAGTGCGCACAGTATGGAGGTCAGCGAGCCTTGTGTATATGATATGTGTTATAGGCTGGTGAGCCAGTTATTATAAGCTGGGATGCTTATGTTTTGGAGTTAGGATAGAGTTCCTAGATGTTAAAGGCCAGTGCACCTATTTTGTATGTGTCTCATGATTAATATAAAATACATCACTGTGGGAAGACCGACCATGATAAAAGAGATGGGGGACCAAACTTCACCAGTTAGGGAAAGGGAGGGCCAAATGTTAAGGGAAAGGACTAAGCTAGAGAGCTTAAGCCAAAAAGGAATATTATATTAATATTTCTTAAAACATAAAGTATGGATAATTATTTTATCCTAAGTTCTAAAGTTGGGGACAAGTGGACCAAAGTAGCTTCCAACTTGACAAGTGTCAAGTTGGGGACATGCATACATATCATGGGGACTTATCTCATTTACACACCTTCACCATCATTCTTATGATGATCTCTCCCATGATTCCCTGGATCATTCAGTCATCCAGTCAATGATTCCATGATGATTTTTCACTCAAGTAGTCAGTTATTCTTCAGACCTTCATTTCACTGTATCTGAACATGTTTCCATAACCATTTCTTGTTAGTGTACCTGGTTAGCTTGGGAGCAAGATTGAAGAAGTGGGTTGTCAGGCCCGTGGGAAATTGAAGAGGTGGGTTGTCAGGCCCATGAGAAATTCTCTGAGAGAGAGAATTGTTGAGGAATTGATTTTCTAAAGGTGCCAAAATGCAGGTACAGTTCTCCAAGACTTCTTTTCCGACCTGTTGCTGAAGCCCTAGAAGGGAAGTGGGGCAGCCGAAGGACTATTGAGCAGAGAAGGGGAACACTTCCTTGGGTGGGACAGGCATGTGGGGGAATGAGAGGTTGTAGGCTGTTAGTTAAGTGAGCACCTAAGATGGATTCTTTCCTATTGTCTATGAACCTTTAGTCTCGTTAGGAATCCCTTTACCTGGGTGGAGTTTAGTCCCAGATCAGGGGTGACTCACTGTTGAGAGTGATGAATAGTGTAGTCTAAGGCTGGGAGGTTCATGGACGGTCTAAATGTAGTTGGTGACAATATTTCCAAGATAAGTACCAATAATGTTTTAAATTTACATGCTGCATCGTTATTTACGTGCTTATGTTACGGATTATCATATGTATGATTATAACTATCTGTATGTTTATGGGTATTTCCCTGTATATGCTGCATGTTTGTGTTTACTGTTATTTCAGTATGAAATCGTATATTTAGAGAATGTAATTGTGTGTTTACATTTATATGTAAAGCTTCCGCAAGAGCATTGTATGTATATGTTGTAATTGCATTCATTTGAAGAGAAAACTTATGTGGCATAGCTCAGTTGAATATTGGGTATGTTACAGTATGTTCCATAGTGAGAGAAAAAAAGTGCTCCCTCGTGTAGAATGGCCTGACCATGGGTCGTCGGGGACATTACAATATGGTATCAGAACTTTAGTTCCAACACTAATCATGGATGGGCCAGAAAGGTTCATTTGAAGCGAATATTCATAGAAGATTAACCTCGAAGTGGCCAAATTTCAAGTCACAGAGCGTCTGTTGAGCCTCTAAATTGACATTCCCACTACCCTATTATACTCCTCATCTATACCTTTTTGGCTTACCTAAGCTTGGATAAATGACAAAGAACACTACCATTAGCCATTGATGAGGTCATAAGGTAAAGTATAATTAATTCATGAATTTTTGTGGTTTATTGAGCTAGGAGACTAAATGTTTCATGTACTAATGTTTTAATTTTCCATGTATAACCTTTGACCTCTAGATGATTCCAGCCTTTCTATACTAGCTCATCCATCAGGTACTTATGCACTAGATTGCCACTTTATGAATCCGGTACCAAGCACACCTTCCATTCAGATCCGATACCGAATCTCACCTGTCGCGATCCGGTACCAACCACTTGTGCACTGTTCGGATCTGGTACCATTTACTGAATCTCACTTGTCACGATCCGATACCAATACAAGAAACATAATATACCAAGTTTATCTCCAGATCATGCCCAAGATAATTGTTAGATGTTTGTTGAATCATCAAAGCTCTAGCAAGGTTATGTTAATCTAGTTTGTTTATTTGATTCATCCTCATACACTTCATGTCATGAGGATGAAGCTTAAAATATGTAACCAAATATATAAATTTGACAATTGACTGGTTTGCTAAAAGATTTCACCTCCTTGTGTTTCATGACTAAGACTGTTTAAATAGTCATGGAAAGGATGGTGGAGGTAGTAGAGAGTTAGAATAACATAGTATGTGAAGCAGTGTTCAATTTTAATAGAAGGATGTCAATTATTTCCAGGTCTTGATCATTTATGAATGAATGTGAGTTGAGTTGTTAGCATAGTTTGATTCTATGTTTTGAAATTTGAGTAAGAGGAATGCATGGATTGAAAGAAAGCATACAGTAGACTCCAGTCACTGACCTGTTGAAGTGGCAAGGGCCCACCGCCCAACAAAGGTCAGTATCCTCATAGATTAGTGTTATTTTTTGATTTCAATAGTATAAATGTTAGACTAACTGAAGCTTTGATCTTTTCAGATGATAGCAGTATAGTTCAATTTAGGCTTTGATTGCTTAGAAATCTTTTTACATATGCTCTGTTTTTGTTTTTATGAATTTGATTTTGTTTCATGGACATAAATGTTGGCAACAATAGTTAGACATATTTGAAGGAGAACTAGTGAAGTTCAGAACAACATATTGTGAACCACAACATACTTAGTATATTGACTATTGAACTACCCATGCTATGTCTTGATGATTGATGTGTGATTTCCCTTTCAAAAGTGTGATTGCATAATTAGTTTACTGGGTCAGATAGCAGATTTGATATGTTAAAATAACTCCATATCATACTTTCATGTTCCATAATGGAGTAGATAGCCTCTTTGTGAAAGACAACCAAAGTGTGTTTTGATTTGCTAGTTTGTTTTATTTCCAGCATGCATAATCTAGAATAGCTCTATACTCATGACATTAGAATTACCTTTCTTACTGGTGTCTTGTAACTCTTTTGATTATGAATCCTGGATTGATAATTAATGAGTGCATTATATTACACATATAATTAGCACACCATTTTGGTGCCGTTGTCGGGGAGTTGCAAACGGTAGGAAGTGATTTTTAGATTAGATTGTTTGCATAGTTTTTGAATGATTTTAAAGGCTTCTTGAGGGAGGAGGATAAAATGTTTAATACATGAGTGAAGAGCCACACGGCCACTAGAGTGGGGTTATCCGAAGCCATGTTTCCTTCTTACCTTCTAGATAGAATTAGGATTTCAATTCAGTTAAGAATCGAATTTCCATTTTATGCATAGATATAGAGATAATAAGGGTAGATTTGTAAGCTCTAAAGATTCAAAAACAACCCCCCGCCACTAATCCAACTGACACTAGTGCAGGAAAAATTCCACCAGGAGAAAGTTCAAGGGGAGCCAACAAAGCTCCAGAAGAAGAACCTAAAACAGAGGAATCAACATTGGGGCGGGCATAATGTGAATCTGCTGAACGTTTAGGAGACACACAAAATTTAGTTTCTGAACCATCTATCAGTGGTATGGTAGAAGAAGAAGGAAATGCAGCCAATGAAACTGAGACCTTTGGGTTTCCAATCTTGGATATTTCCATAAACATCAGCATGAATAATATCCCACTATCATCGTTACCCACTTTCAGAGGTATGTCAACTAAAGATACAGATTTATTTTTATTCGAGTTTGACATATTATGTAGAAGCTATAACTACTCAGATGATGCCCAAAAACTTAAGCTCTTTCCTGCTACAATGAAAGATTCAGCCTTAAGATGGTTCATGAGCTTAGGAGAAAATACAATCCTCTCTTGGGATAAAATGAAAGACACATTTTTATGGAAATACCAAGACTATTGTAAGGATAATGCTAAAAATGACATTTTTAAAATGCAACAAATAGAAGATGAAAGCCCTGAAGACTACTTAGAAAGGTTCTTATACAACTACCATAAATCAAAATTATTCACCGCAAACCCAACTGTAGTAAGAACCGTATTTTTGAAGGCTATTAGAGATGACTGCATAGAAGTTTTAAATTTGTTAAGTTCAGGAGATTTGCACCAAAATCCTTTTGCAGAGATTGCAGATTACTGTAGAAGATACTCAAGAGGACAAGATAAAACAAGAAAAGCACCAAGAGATTATTTTAGTAGAAATACAAGATAAAGCTCAGGAACTGTCACTAGAATTGAGTTAGGAAACTTATTAGAGAACTTTAAAACAAAGATATTGAGAACAATCAGTAACCAGTTAGATACCCTAAAACTGAAAAAGAAACAAGAAGAAGAGATTGTTTTAGCAATCTTCTGTCCTAGATGCTGAAAGAAGCATGGTGAGAAAGAATGTCCATTAAATGTCATAGAAATATGTGTCATGTGTACACTAGATCACCCCACATCTGAGTGTCCAAATTTTATTGAACTACACGCCATGTATAGGGGAGGAGGAGTCTCATAAGAACAATCATACCCTTCCAGAAGACCTTGGATAGCACAAAACCCCAATGCATTTTATGACCCTAATGCATAGTATCAACAGCAACAATGGGGTCCTCCCCCAATGACCTATCCACAATGGATACCTCAACGAGCTCAAACTCAACCTTGGAAACAAGGTTGGAGGGGGCATGTGTATGGGAATCCCCCTTACCCTACATATCCATAGTATCTTTCAAAAATTTCCCAATTACTACCTGGATTTAACCCACCATAGATGCAAGCTTTACTCCCACCTCCTATACATCAACAATTTACAGCCCCCTTGAACCCTAACCAACAACAGAAAGTACCTATAAATTCCAATCAATAGCCACAAAACCAAGCTTCCCACAACCTTCCAAGACCAACAATAGTCCCTACCCAGCCAATCCCTAACCCAATAATTGACCCACCCACCCTATGCAAAATACAAAAGTTCAAACCTTTCCCACCTATGAAATTCAACTACGATCAGGGAAAACTATAAATCAATCAAATCCTGGAGTAATAATTCAAGAGTAAAATGATAATCATTCTGAGGAAGAAAACACTCAAACCACTCTTGTAGAAGAATATACTTCCCCTCCTATTCCAATCACTTCTCAGTATGTACAAGCACCTCAACAAGTTAATCTTCCACCCTACCCCGAAAGACTATTAGTGAAGAAACCTGACCCACCCTTGCACAAAGATATAGAGGATGAATTACAAAATGTATGTATAAAAATACCTTTGCTCCAAGCCATTAAGGATATCCTCATATATGCCAAAATTATAAGGGATATTTGCCTTAAGAAACCAAGAAGTAAAAAGAAGGAACCTCCCCTTGTTCAGGTGGTGGGGAAATTATCTGAATTTATTTCTAAAATTCCATACAAATATAATGACCCTGGGAACCCAGTAGTCACTATTGAAATTAATGGTATTTCTTTACCAAACACACTCATTAATTTGGGTGCAACAATTAATGTAATTCCTTTTGACACTACCTGGGAGAAGACCAGGAGAAGACCACTTTCACCTGCCCATGGGGAACCTATGCTTATAGGGTTCTTCCTTTGGGACTTTGCAATGCCCCAACCACTTTTCAAAGGGCTGTCCTAGCCATTTTCTCCGATTTGAACAATGATTGTGTGGAAGTCTACATGGATGACTTTACAGTCCATGGAAAAGTCTTCCAAGAAGATTTGACCAGTCTAGAAAAAGTATTGATTAGGTGTAAGGAAACTAATCTTTCCCTAAGTAATGAAAAGTCAAAGATGATGCTCACTAAAGGTATTGTTTTGGGACATCACATCTCTAATTCTGGAATGAGAGTTGATCCAGCAAAGATTCATATTATCACATGAATCATAATACCTTCCTCACTAAAGGAAGTTCATATCTTTTTAGGGCATGCTAGCTACTATAGAAGATTCATTCCGAATTTTACAAGCCTAGCTACCCCTTTATTCAAGTTATTATCTAAAGAAGCCGAATTTAAGTGGGACGATGAATGCCAAATATATTTTGAGATTCTAAAACAGAAACTGTCAACTACCTCTGTATTAAGAGGACAAAATTGGTCCCTTCCTTTTCATATCTGTACCGATGCCTTAGACATAGATCTTGGGGCAGTTCTTGGACAAAGGGAAAATCAAATGCCTTATGTTATTTACTTTTGTCAGTAAAAATCTGTCTCCAACTGAAGTTAATTATATGGTCACAGAAAAAGAATTGCTAGTTGTGGTCCATGCTATCAATAAATTTAGACACTATATTATAGGACATCAAGATTTTGTACACACCGATCATTCAGCCATCAAATTCTTAATGAAAAAACCTGTAACAAATCCTAGAGTTACAATATGGTTGTTATTATTACAAGAGTTCAATATCAACAATATTGATAGACCTAGTAAGGATAATCTTGTGGTTGATTTCTTATCTAGAATGATTCATTTGGGATATAATGCACCAGTAGAAGATAACTTTCCTGATGAAAATTTGTTTGCTATTTCTACATTCACTCCTTGGTATGCAGATGTAGCTAACTATCTTGTGACAGGGAAGATGCCTCAGAAATTGTCTCCTAGAGAAAAACAGAAAGTAATTCAGCTAAGTGCAAACTACATGTGGCACGATGATTGCCTCTACAAAACAGGACCAGATTTGGTAATCAGGAGATGTGTAAGAGAAGATGAAATTCATGATATTTTGCAAGCCTACCATGATGGTCCTTGTGAAAGACACTTCACAGACAAGAGGACCGCTTATAAAGTTTTGCAATCTGGTTCTTATTGGCCTCATATTTTCAAAGATGCTAAAACCTATGTATCCAATTGTGATGAATGCTAATGAATGGGTAAGCCTACTGCATGAGACCAAATTCCACTTCAAGCCCAAGTAGTCATTGAGCATTTAGAGAAATGGGCATTATTTTGTAGGGCCCATTAACCCTGCATCTAAACAAAAAAAGTACATACTTGTATGTACTGACTATGTGACTAAGTGGGTTGAAGCAAAAGATTTACCAGCTGCAAGTGAACAATTAGTGGTAGATTTCCTTTTTAATGACATCTTTACTAGATTTGGTGTACCCTGAGAAATTGTGACTGATAAGGGAACTCAATTTACCTCTAATCTAGTCAAAGCTGTTACAGAACAATACCAAATTAAACACAGGAAATCTACACCCTACCATCCATAGGAAAATGGACAAGTAGAATCTATCAACAAATTTATTGAGTCCATTATTACCAAAACAGTACAGCTGCACCACAAGGACTAGGCTGACAGATTACTAGAATCCTTATGGGCTTATAGAATCACCTGGAGGAATACAACATGACATACACCCTATGAGTTGGTGTATGGGAAGAAGGTACTTCTCCCCATAGAATTCCAGATCAAAACCTTTAGGACTGCAGTACAAGTTGGCATGAACTTGGATGAAGAACAACAACAAAGACTCTTGCAGTGTAATGAGTTGGGAGAAATCAGGCAGGAAGCACTTCAAAGAACCACCCTCATTCAAGAGAAGAGAACAAAATGGCATGACAAGTATCTCAAAAAGAAAAAATTTCAACAAGGATATTGGGCCCTGTTGTATGACAGCAGATTCAAAAACTTCAAAGGTAAGTTAACTACTCGTTGGATGGGACATTATGAAATTGACACTATCTATGATAATGGTTCAATCAGGATAAATACAATTGACGAACAACAGACACCACTACTTGTGAATGGTCATCGGTTGAGAATTTATAACAAACCCCTATCAAAAGAGGAATTTTTGACTCGTATTCTACAGAATTTTGATATGCAGGTGATCAGTAAGGAAGGAGACCTTCCAACTGATCCACATTGATTGATTGGTTTATTTTTAAACTTTTGTACATAGGTGTGGATTGTGTTTTGTTAATAAGTTGAAGGTAACAAGGGATTCTTACCTCCTTTTGTTTGACTTTCACATTTTATCTTTGTAAGTAGATTTCTATAATTTATTTGATCCTTCAAGAACTTGCTAAACATCAGTTTGTAGGCATCAACAATACTCTGTTCTGCTTCGGTACCAGAAATATTGTTCTGGTCTAGTACCAACAGTCCTGTGTTGGTCCGATACTAGAAGTCTGTCCTTATACGGTACTTCCAGGACACATCACCTAATTGACAAGGAATGCTACGCATATTTCAAAATATTATGTCAATTATTACGAAGTATGAAGCCATGCAACAACCATTTAAGCTGGAACCAAGAAGCTGAATGCAACATCAAATGGCAACCCTTATGAAGCAATAATTTCTTTTGGTTCTGTTGCTGACTAAAGGGAAGTATATTTAATTTCTTTTGTTTCTGTTGCTAAAAGGAATAATTTTTAATTTCTTTAAGTTATGTTGCTTGACAAAGAAGACATAATATTTACCTATGATTGTTAAAAGAACCATGCTTAATCTACGTCAAAGTCTAGAGGTTTTCTTTATCTAGTATTTCATCATGATTAAAGGGATAAAAACTATATTAGCCTACAAGTAACTATCTCACCCTAACTAGACTTCAATAGTATTCATTGGATTATCTTTTCTAAAGAGTAACATATGAGTATATTAACACTCTTTGTCAAGGGCACACTAGGAATTTTTTTATGGAAGAGAATGTATCAGTACCCTAAGGTAACTTTAGGTCATTCTCTTATGGACAAACTCAGACAAAATTATACATATGGATCCAATGTGCAATACAAAAGTTTCTTTTTCCTTCAAACAAATATTTATAGACATCCAAATAAGAGAATACACCTTCCAAACCAATACCATCCCAACCTGTAAAAAGGTTTTTAGATGAGCCTCCCCTGTCACCATGCAAAATCACTCTTTAATAAAATCAAAATAGGTGACTATGGACTAGAAGCCTCTGATGGAAAAAGTCTTTAAGAGACTAACCCACCGGGATACTGAATAGGTCTGCTGGCACCGGGTACCGGTCTGTGGTATGACTAGGAAAACCCATTAGGGTACTGAACAAACCTGTTGGCAATGGGGAATTCTGCCTGGGGAAGGGATGTCTCTCACTAATTATCACAACTACCCCATCAGAGTACTAAACAACCTTGCTGGCAGTGGGTTCTGGTTGAGAAATGTCTCATCTATACTTGTCTGATTGAAAAACTCACTTTTTTCATAAAAAAAAATGAACTCTACAAGCAAAGCTCATTGATTAACATTTATGAGATACAACTCCAGATTAATAAACAAAGATAATTATTACAAGCAAATTTCCATTTGAGAACTACCCTAAGTCAACCTTACTGATCTGACATCTAAAGCCTACATTACCTAAGAAGGAAACTTCTTAAGAGTGGAGCCCTAACTAGGGAGTCTCATCTACTTATACTGTGAAATTTATCCATAAACATCTAATGATAGTAAATCTCTGAAGTAAGTTAGGTTAGATCTGTTCTTCTGGAAAAAATATAAAAACCTCCCTATTTTCACTGTTGAATGCTACCCTTGTTAATAAGTCATCAAAAGAAAGGCAATTTCAATTTTTTTTAGGCATGTGATCATATGCTAGGTGATAAATGTACTTTTGGAATTTGATTTGGTTTCCTTT
>JZKD02S0100136.1:535124-546467 GCA_000966675.3 Picea glauca
ATTTGGGTGCAACAATTAATGTAATTCCTTTTGACACTACCTGGGAGAAGACCAGGAGAAGACCACTTTCACCTGCCCATGGGGAACCTATGCTTATAGGGTTCTTCCTTTGGGACTTTGCAATGCCCCAACCACTTTTCAAAGGGCTGTCCTAGCCATTTTCTCCGATTTGAACAATGATTGTGTGGAAGTCTACATGGATGACTTTACAGTCCATGGAAAAGTCTTCCAAGAAGATTTGACCAGTCTAGAAAAAGTATTGATTAGGTGTAAGGAAACTAATCTTTCCCTAAGTAATGAAAAGTCAAAGATGATGCTCACTAAAGGTATTGTTTTGGGACATCACATCTCTAATTCTGGAATGAGAGTTGATCCAGCAAAGATTCATATTATCACATGAATCATAATACCTTCCTCACTAAAGGAAGTTCATATCTTTTTAGGGCATGCTAGCTACTATAGAAGATTCATTCCGAATTTTACAAGCCTAGCTACCCCTTTATTCAAGTTATTATCTAAAGAAGCCGAATTTAAGTGGGACGATGAATGCCAAATATATTTTGAGATTCTAAAACAGAAACTGTCAACTACCTCTGTATTAAGAGGACAAAATTGGTCCCTTCCTTTTCATATCTGTACCGATGCCTTAGACATAGATCTTGGGGCAGTTCTTGGACAAAGGGAAAATCAAATGCCTTATGTTATTTACTTTTGTCAGTAAAAATCTGTCTCCAACTGAAGTTAATTATATGGTCACAGAAAAAGAATTGCTAGTTGTGGTCCATGCTATCAATAAATTTAGACACTATATTATAGGACATCAAGATTTTGTACACACCGATCATTCAGCCATCAAATTCTTAATGAAAAAACCTGTAACAAATCCTAGAGTTACAATATGGTTGTTATTATTACAAGAGTTCAATATCAACAATATTGATAGACCTAGTAAGGATAATCTTGTGGTTGATTTCTTATCTAGAATGATTCATTTGGGATATAATGCACCAGTAGAAGATAACTTTCCTGATGAAAATTTGTTTTCTATTTCTACATTCACTCCTTGGTATGCAGATGTAGCTAACTATCTTGTGACAGGGAAGATGCCTCAGAAATTGTCTCCTAGAGAAAAACAGAAAGTAATTCAGCTAAGTGCAAACTACATGTGGCACGATGATTGCCTCTACAAAACAGGACCAGATTTGGTAATCAGGAGATGTGTAAGAGAAGATGAAATTCATGATATTTTGCAAGCCTACCATGATGGTCCTTGTGAAAGACACTTCACAGACAAGAGGACCGCTTATAAAGTTTTGCAATCTGGTTCTTATTGGCCTCATATTTTCAAAGATGCTAAAACCTATGTATCCAATTGTGATGAATGCTAATGAATGGGTAAGCCTACTGCATGAGACCAAATTCCACTTCAAGCCCAAGTAGTCATTGAGCATTTAGAGAAATGGGCATTATTTTGTAGGGCCCATTAACCCTGCATCTAAACAAAAAAAGTACATACTTGTATGTACTGACTATGTGACTAAGTGGGTTGAAGCAAAAGATTTACCAGCTGCAAGTGAACAATTAGTGGTAGATTTCCTTTTTAATGACATCTTTACTAGATTTGGTGTACCCTGAGAAATTGTGACTGATAAGGGAACTCAATTTACCTCTAATCTAGTCAAAGCTGTTACAGAACAATACCAAATTAAACACAGGAAATCTACACCCTACCATCCATAGGAAAATGGACAAGTAGAATCTATCAACAAATTTATTGAGTCCATTATTACCAAAACAGTACAGCTGCACCACAAGGACTAGGCTGACAGATTACTAGAATCCTTATGGGCTTATAGAATCACCTGGAGGAATACAACATGACATACACCCTATGAGTTGGTGTATGGGAAGAAGGTACTTCTCCCCATAGAATTCCAGATCAAAACCTTTAGGACTGCAGTACAAGTTGGCATGAACTTGGATGAAGAACAACAACAAAGACTCTTGCAGTGTAATGAGTTGGGAGAAATCAGGCAGGAAGCACTTCAAAGAACCACCCTCATTCAAGAGAAGAGAACAAAATGGCATGACAAGTATCTCAAAAAGAAAAAATTTCAACAAGGATATTGGGCCCTGTTGTATGACAGCAGATTCAAAAACTTCAAAGGTAAGTTAACTACTCGTTGGATGGGACATTATGAAATTGACACTATCTATGATAATGGTTCAATCAGGATAAATACAATTGACGAACAACAGACACCACTACTTGTGAATGGTCATCGGTTGAGAATTTATAACAAACCCCTATCAAAAGAGGAATTTTTGACTCGTATTCTACAGAATTTTGATATGCAGGTGATCAGTAAGGAAGGAGACCTTCCAACTGATCCACATTGATTGATTGGTTTATTTTTAAACTTTTGTACATAGGTGTGGATTGTGTTTTGTTAATAAGTTGAAGGTAACAAGGGATTCTTACCTCCTTTTGTTTGACTTTCACATTTTATCTTTGTAAGTAGATTTCTATAATTTATTTGATCCTTCAAGAACTTGCTAAACATCAGTTTGTAGGCATCAACAATACTCTGTTCTGCTTCGGTACCAGAAATATTGTTCTGGTCTAGTACCAACAGTCCTGTGTTGGTCCGATACTAGAAGTCTGTCCTTATACGGTACTTCCAGGACACATCACCTAATTGACAAGGAATGCTACGCATATTTCAAAATATTATGTCAATTATTACGAAGTATGAAGCCATGCAACAACCATTTAAGCTGGAACCAAGAAGCTGAATGCAACATCAAATGGCAACCCTTATGAAGCAATAATTTCTTTTGGTTCTGTTGCTGACTAAAGGGAAGTATATTTAATTTCTTTTGTTTCTGTTGCTAAAAGGAATAATTTTTAATTTCTTTAAGTTATGTTGCTTGACAAAGAAGACATAATATTTACCTATGATTGTTAAAAGAACCATGCTTAATCTACGTCAAAGTCTAGAGGTTTTCTTTATCTAGTATTTCATCATGATTAAAGGGATAAAAACTATATTAGCCTACAAGTAACTATCTCACCCTAACTAGACTTCAATAGTATTCATTGGATTATCTTTTCTAAAGAGTAACATATGAGTATATTAACACTCTTTGTCAAGGGCACACTAGGAATTTTTTTATGGAAGAGAATGTATCAGTACCCTAAGGTAACTTTAGGTCATTCTCTTATGGACAAACTCAGACAAAATTATACATATGGATCCAATGTGCAATACAAAAGTTTCTTTTTCCTTCAAACAAATATTTATAGACATCCAAATAAGAGAATACACCTTCCAAACCAATACCATCCCAACCTGTAAAAAGGTTTTTAGATGAGCCTCCCCTGTCACCATGCAAAATCACTCTTTAATAAAATCAAAATAGGTGACTATGGACTAGAAGCCTCTGATGGAAAAAGTCTTTAAGAGACTAACCCACCGGGATACTGAATAGGTCTGCTGGCACCGGGTACCGGTCTGTGGTATGACTAGGAAAACCCATTAGGGTACTGAACAAACCTGTTGGCAATGGGGAATTCTGCCTGGGGAAGGGATGTCTCTCACTAATTATCACAACTACCCCATCAGAGTACTAAACAACCTTGCTGGCAGTGGGTTCTGGTTGAGAAATGTCTCATCTATACTTGTCTGATTGAAAAACTCACTTTTTTCATAAAAAAAAATGAACTCTACAAGCAAAGCTCATTGATTAACATTTATGAGATACAACTCCAGATTAATAAACAAAGATAATTATTACAAGCAAATTTCCATTTGAGAACTACCCTAAGTCAACCTTACTGATCTGACATCTAAAGCCTACATTACCTAAGAAGGAAACTTCTTAAGAGTGGAGCCCTAACTAGGGAGTCTCATCTACTTATACTGTGAAATTTATCCATAAACATCTAATGATAGTAAATCTCTGAAGTAAGTTAGGTTAGATCTGTTCTTCTGGAAAAAATATAAAAACCTCCCTATTTTCACTGTTGAATGCTACCCTTGTTAATAAGTCATCAAAAGAAAGGCAATTTCAATTTTTTTTAGGCATGTGATCATATGCTAGGTGATAAATGTACTTTTGGAATTTGATTTGGTTTCCTTTCTCTTATCATATTTTCTCCATTATGATACAAAGTGTTGAATCTTCTTGCATAAGCATATGCAACATCCTTGGCATGGGGGAGGGTCAAAAAGATCTTTCATAACTCTTTTATAGACTCACATCTCATCTTCAGAAACCAGCATGATCACCCTACAACCCTGCAGAACCAGACACAAAAGAATATAAGCACAAAATAAAGAAGTTTCATAAAGTACAGGAAATTCTAGTACCAAGCTTCCAGAAAACTCTAGCCTAAAAAGATGAACTCTGACAATCTGCAAGCTTCAAATACAAAGGCAATCACATATGCTATGGGTATTGATTATACAATGGTAAAAACAAAGGTAACATGGTATTATTTATTTTCCTTTTCTTATAAAACTACAAGAGGTATGAAAACATATACTAGGTCTTATGACCTTCTTGTTAAAACCATGCACCTAACTTTCACTTCCATCATACCCATATGCTTAACCTTAATCAATCCTCTCATCACATAAGCACCTGAAAATGATTGAAGGAAAAATCACATCAAAAGTGTGAATATGGAGCATGTCTAGTAATGATGAGCCACGAACGTGCTTCGTCCTGAAGCAATCATGAACGTATCTCGTGTCATGAGACACAATTCAAAATCAAATTCACCACTCAGAAGTCCAATCACCTATTTCAAACAACAATGATGCTTCAACACCCAACGTTCTGTCCCCATCATTATGCTAAACGGGCAGAAATGAAATGACTTATCTTGGTGGCAAAGCCATGCAGATGAGCCTCATCTTGTCTTAATTTTCCTTTGCAGCATATTTTCTTAAACTCACCATTCAAATTAGTGACGCCATCACCATAGTTGTTTTTTATTTATCAACTTTTCTCCAAGTTCCGAGCTTACTCCTCTCTACAATCTCTAGTACCAAACCCTTACCCTCATCAGCTGACTAAATCCTTGCACTACAGCCTTATTTGTTTCTCACAATTTATAAATATGGTTGTAAGTAGACATGAACCAGTATTCCATATTTATAGAGAGACCGAGGAGTTCCAACTGTGTATATAGAATTATGCTAGATTGGGATGGACGCCATTTTTTGAGAAATTCACAGGCTGGCATGAGAAGGTATCTCACACATTTATTTAGGGTTATTATGGAGAGATTGCGCACATAGGCAATATGAAGCTAACAATCAATGAAGCAACCTTAAGGGAAGTCATGGGATTACCTAACAAAGGAGCCAAGTATTTCAAAGGAGTAGGAATCAACAAGGAAATGTGCCAATGTTTTTTGAAAGAAGACCATCAGCACCCTGATTGGAAAAAGGGGATTCCTAGGAACTATATCAAGGGAAAATATCATACAATGCTTTCCAGTCTTCAACGATTCCTCACTTGTGAGGGCAGGTATGTTGTAACCTTCATACATCATATTATAATTCTATTACACTTTGAAGGAGGCCCTGAAATTGATTTCCCATATTTTTTATGGATGATTCTAAACAAGATGGTAAGAGGTGTCAAATCCCTATCCAAAAATGAGAAGACTAGCATTTACCATCAAGGTCTTATTAAGATGTTAGTTTTACATGAAGTCAGGAAGCAAAGGATTAGTTGGAAAATCCTCATCACTCAACACCTTTCCAAAGAAAAAAAACCTGTAGAGGAAGCCCATCTTACTCCAGAGAAAGATAAGGAACCTCAAAAGAAAAAGGGCAAGAAAGATAAGGCAAATCCAACATCATCCAGAATAGTGAGCCAAAACGAAAAAGCTAGTAAACAAGCAAGGCCCTCTTCCACAGTCAATAAGACTTTTAAAAGTCAAGAATCAAAAGGTAAAACCAAATTAGTAGAGGAGAATTCAACAGTATCACTTGAGGAGAAGGGTCATAAGACAAAAACTATAAGGAAAGGGAAGAATAGCTCAGAAAATAAAAGTGAACAGTCTATAGAACAATCCCCTATAACCATTCCACAAATAGAAAAGAAGAAAAGGAAGCATGTGAGCACCCCTGATCCAATACCCCCTTGTAAAATAACCACAAGGAGCATGAAAAAGAAAGGAAAAGTAGTTTTTAGTCCTCATACACATGAAGATACAATAGATCTTACCTCCCCTTTTGAAGACCTATCAATCCAGGATGACATCCCTAGTTTGACCGAGGAACAAGTCACTATTACTTTATGTGGGATGAGGGAGGAAGTGGAGGAAAGAGAATACATCCAGCCAGAAACAATGGAGTCAACAAGAACTTTAACAAAATCATAGATGAAGAAAAATATTGGGGAGCTGCAAAAACAAAACTAGGAACTCAAACAAGAAGTGAAGGAATACCAACTATTGGACAGGTATATCAAAAAGGAAAACGGGCAACTGAAGGAAACCAACCAACAACTTCAAGATGAACATGAAGAGACTTATAATAATCTCAAGAAGGTACTAAGACTCTTACAATACATTAGGGTCATAAAAAGGGATCTGAAAGTAGAAGCCTCAACCATCAACATCATTGATCCACAGAAGTAAAGAATGGAGTCTCAAATTTTGAAAATTTTGGGTTTGTTTCAGTTGCATGAGGACATGCAATGGTTTTGACATGGGAGAATGTTGAGCCTCTAAATTGACATCCCCACTACCCTATTATACTCCTCATCTATACCTTTTTGGATTACCTAAGCTTGGATAAATGACAAAGAACACTACCATTTTCCATTGCATAAGGTAAAGTATAATTAATTCATGCATTTTTGTGGTTTATTGAGCTAGGAGACTAAATTTTTCATGTACTAATGTTTTAATTTTCCATGTATGACCTTTGACCTCTAGATGATTCCATCCTTTCTATACCAGCTCAACCATCCGATACTTATGTGCCAAATTGCCACTGTCTGAATCCGGTACCAAGCACACCTTCCATTTAGATCCAGTACCAAATCTCACCTGTCACGATATAGTACCAATGGCTGCAGACTGTTGCGATCTGGTACCAACCACTTGTGCATTGTTTGGATCCATTACCATTTACCGAATCTCACCTGTCACAATCCGGTACCAATACAAGAAGCAAAATATACCAAGTTTAGCTCCAGATCGTACCCAAGATAATTGTTAGATGTTTGTTGAATCATCAAAGCTCTAGCAAGGTTATGTTAAGCTAGTTTGTTTATTTGCTTCATCCTCATACACTTTGTGTCATGAGGATGAAGCTTAAAATATGTAACTGGATATATAAATTTGACAATTGACTGATTTGATAAAAGATTTCACCTCCTTGTGTTTCACGACTAAGACTATTTAAATAGTCATGGCAAGGATGGTGGAGGTAGTAGAGAGTTAGCATAACATAGTATGTGAAGTAGTGTTACATATTGCAGAATAGGTTTTGAGTTGAATTTTAATAGAAGGATGTCAATTATTTCCAGGTCTTGATCATTTATGAATGAATGTGAGTTGAGTTGTTAGCATAGTTTGATTCTATGTTTTGAAATTTGAGTAAGAGGAATGCGTGGATTGAAAGAAAGCTTACTGTAGACTCCGGTCGCTAACCTTTTGAAGCGACAAGGGCCCACCTCCCAACAAAGGTCAGCATCCTCATATATTAGTGTTAGTAGTTGATTTCAATGGTATAAATGTTAGACTAGATAAAGCTTTGATCTTTTCAGATGATAGCAGTATAGTTCAGCTTACGCTTCGATTTCTTAGAGATCTTTTTGCATATGCTCTATTTTTGTTTTTATGAATTTGATTTCGTTTCATGGACATAAATGTTGGCAGTAGTAGTCATACATATTTGAAGGAGAACTAGTGAAGTTCACAACATAACATTGTGAACCACAACATACTCAGTATATTGACTATTGAACTACCCATGCTATGTCTTGATGATTGATGTGTGATTTCCCTTTCAGAAGTGTGATTGAATAGTTAGTTTTTTAGGTCAGATAGCATAGTTGATCTCTCAAAAGAAATCCATCTCATACTTTCATGTGCCATAATGGAGTAGAGAGCCTCTTTTTGAAAGACAACCAAAGTGTGTTTTGATTTGCTAGTTTGTTTTATTTCCAGCATGCATAATCTAGAATAGTTCTATACTAATGACATTAGAATTACCTTTCTTACTGGTGTCTTGTAACTTTGTTGATTACGAATCCTGGATTGATAATTAATGAGTGCATTATATTACACATATAAGTAGCACACCAGCATCCATGGAAAATGTTGGCATGCAGGTGCCCGCGGTAAATTTTGGCACCGCACGGAAAATGTTGGCGTCCAGGTGTGCATAGTAAATTGTGGCACCGCACGAAAGCGTATTGTGTGCGGATGTGCGTGCTAAATTTAGCATTGCACAATGAGCACACACATAGTAATGTGCATGTGGTGTGCGCAGTATTGAAAAACATGGAGGAGTTTGGTTGGTGCATGCACAGTATGAGTATAAGTTGTCTTGCGACATTGTATTCAATGGTGCATGCAAATTGTTGTGCACGATGGGGACATATTTAACTTTGGCATGGTGCAATGTATAGAGAGAAATGCATGTGGAATACTAGTGCACGATACAAAAACTGTGCACAATGGGTATTAGTGCAAGAACCAAAATTGTGCATAGTGGATATTGGCACGCAACACAAAGGTAGTGCGCACAAGTTATTGGCACGATGGAGAAGAAATGCATAGTGGATATAGGTGCGTGGAAGCATGATTTACCTTCTGGTTTTGCTATGCACGATAAATATGGGTGTATAGGTTGAATTTTTTTGTGCGCGTGAAGTCGTTTGGAAGGCGATGAGTCTGAGTTTAATAGAAAATTTGCATGGTATTAGACGAAAAAGAAACACACAACCACATTGGAGCATTAATTAAATGAATTCAAAGTTGGTTTGAGAAGAAATAAATATAGCCTAAATTGCTAATCCGAGAACATCTCAAAGATGAATTCTAACTTTTATGGTCCTCCGATTTAGACAGATGAAAGTGAAATATAATCTTACAAGAAAAGCATACTAAGAAAGAAAACAACACTAATAACACCACCAGTTAGAATCTTGTAATAAACAGTCCAAAATCCACTTCTACATTTATATAATTGTATTAATCCCAAAATTACAAAATGAGAATGATAACAGTTATCCTATGGTAAAGAGATTGTTTAAGAACAAGCCTATCATCTCTGGGGCCCCTTACCTCTGCTACCCTATGTTCCAAAAATTGTTGAAAGGTACTTTTATTCAAGGACTTATTTCAGCTTAGCGATCTCCTCCTATAAAGTATCTAGCCAGACCAGTTGACTCTCTCCAACACTTTCAGTCGTTACATTGATGGTTTCTTTCTTCTGTTGCTTACTCTGTTTCTTCTTAATAACTAGTCTATTGATGATCAGATCCCTCATTACAGGATTTAGCTTGGCTTCCAATTTTGAGTCGGTGGCAGGTTCTATGTGAAACTTAGTCCCTAGTATATGTGTGATTATCCTTTCCTCCTTACCCATAGGTAAGAATACCTTGTTTCCAGAAGAACCAGTCTCATTGGATGTAGCTTTGTCCATGTACCTCAATTTCGTGGACACCAAAATGTTTTTTTTTACAGAAATCAGAAAGTCGAGCAAAATTTGAAGATTACTCGATTTATGGATAAGATGAAGCCTCCATACTTGATAATTGGTATTTATAGAGTCCCAATCATGAATCATAGACAGACTTACGTACAAATACATTGGGTTTCCATGCATGGTTAATCCATTTCAAATGATTATCTTTTGAGTTCATTATATGGCGGCGTTCACTTGACATCATAAAGCTGTGAAGTATTGAACGAGTGAACGGGGTGATCTGAGTAAGTCGTTGCCCATCCCAAAAGTGGTGGTTTTGACATATTGAAGCACATGACATCGGGACTTTGGCAAAAGTGGTTTTGGCAAACTACCTTTTTCCCTGATGTATCTTAAGACTTGGGTCCAAGGATGATTTTAGGGGCTAAATTTCACTCATGGGCTAATTTTCCATGGTTTTTCCAAAAACGAGATTTGTTATTTTAAAAATGATTCTCCCAAATTCTATAGGATAAAATTATTTTACCTTAAAAATCGCCAAAATTTTATAAAAACTATATAAAATACTTAGAAATTTGAATATTTTTACAAAAATTCGTCAATCATTTATAGTTAGCATATGAAGGATTAGTAAGATTCACCAAGGTTTCTAAATTTTAAAATAAATTTCCATCCTTAGAATCATCTCTCCTTAGGTATTATCTAGAATTGTCATGGTGATAACACCAGGAAATCAGGAGAGGTAATTTTGATGTATATATTGAACCAAAATGGTTCATATTTTTCATGAATTCTTGAATTAGCTAGCCTGATAAGTTTTGATGGTTGCACGTTTTGCAGAATTAACAACAACTAGATCAGATCATATTAGTGTAGATTCCATAGGAATGGAAGAGGCACAGGAGAATTATAGTCAACAAGATAAGAGCAGATGGATGGATGTCCATTTGGGCATTGAAGGAACAAACTCCAATGGACATGGAGAAGAAAGGAATGAAAACATGAATATGGAAAAGACCATTAAAAATTTGCAGAAGGATGTCCAAAGACATAAGGATGATAATGAAAGGATTATGAGAGCCAAGGAGTAGTAGGATGACTTCAACATGAATTTATTAGAGGGCTTGAATAGAATAGAAAATAAATTGGGCAAGGAGAGTGGCTTCAACAATTCTGGAAGTCACAAGCCTTCAGATGAGAAAAGAAAAGAAAGAAGTGTTAGCAGACACCACCATCACTCCCCATGGAATTCCAATAAGAGAGAAATCAACAACTCAAGTCCATCCCCTATCATAAGGCATAAGAGGTCTGGGGTGGATGAGCTACAAGGTGAAATGAACAAAATCAAACCTCCTACATTTGATGGTGAGCACAAGAAGGATGAATATGAAGAAACATGGTTGTTGGGCATGAGAAAGTACTTTCAATTTCATAATTATTCTTCTCATGCAGAAGGTAGAATTGATATCTATCAACTCAAGGGAAAGGCCTCCATGTGGTGGGATCATCTTGTGTAGGTGAAACACATTAAAGAGAAAAAATTTACTTGGAGGGAATTCAAGAAGTATTTTGAGAAGAAATACTTGACTAAGAGATATTATGACAAGAAAATGAAAGAGTTATTTGAACTCAAGCTTGGAAGTATGACCATAGATGA
>JZKD02S0100136.1:546517-564790 GCA_000966675.3 Picea glauca
TTTTAAAAATGATTCTCCCAAATTCTATAGGATAAAATTATTTTACCTTAAAAATCGCCAAAATTTTATAAAAACTATATAAAATACTTAGAAATTTGAATATTTTTACAAAAATTCGTCAATCATTTATAGTTAGCATATGAAGGATTAGTAAGATTCACCAAGGTTTCTAAATTTTAAAATAAATTTCCATCCTTAGAATCATCTCTCCTTAGGTATTATCTAGAATTGTCATGGTGATAACACCAGGAAATCAGGAGAGGTAATTTTGATGTATATATTGAACCAAAATGGTTCATATTTTTCATGAATTCTTGAATTAGCTAGCCTGATAAGTTTTGATGGTTGCACGTTTTGCAGAATTAACAACAACTAGATCAGATCATATTAGTGTAGATTCCATAGGAATGGAAGAGGCACAGGAGAATTATAGTCAACAAGATAAGAGCAGATGGATGGATGTCCATTTGGGCATTGAAGGAACAAACTCCAATGGACATGGAGAAGAAAGGAATGAAAACATGAATATGGAAAAGACCATTAAAAATTTGCAGAAGGATGTTCAAAGACATAAGGATGATAATGAAAGGATTATGAGAGCCAAGGAGTAGTAGGATGACTTCAACATGAATTTATTAGAGGGCTTGAATAGAATAGAAAATAAATTGGGCAAGGAGAGTGGCTTCAACAATTCTGGAAGTCACAAGCCTTCAGATGAGAAAAGAAAAGAAAGAAGTGTTAGCAGACACCACCATCACTCCCCATGGAATTCCAATAAGAGAGAAATCAACAACTCAAGTCCATCCCCTATCATAAGGCATAAGAGGTCTGGGGTGGATGAGCTACAAGGTGAAATGAACAAAATCAAACCTCCTACATTTGATGGTGAGCACAAGAAGGATGAATATGAAGAAACATGGTTGTTGGGCATGAGAAAGTACTTTCAATTTCATAATTATTCTTCTCATGCAGAAGGTAGAATTGATATCTATCAACTCAAGGGAAAGGCCTCCATGTGGTGGGATCATCTTGTGTAGGTGAAACACATTAAAGAGAAAAAATTTACTTGGAGGGAATTCAAGAAGTATTTTGAGAAGAAATACTTGACTAAGAGATATTATGACAAGAAAATGAAAGAGTTATTTGAACTCAAGCTTGGAAGTATGACCATAGATGAATATGAGAGAAGGTTTCTAGAACTGTTGAAGTATGTCTCTTTCATCAAGGATGAGACAGTCAAAATTCAAAGGTATTTGAGTGGATTGCCATCATTCATCAGTGAAAAAATATAGTATGTTGAACCCAATACATTGGAAGAGACCATAAGGTGAGATAAATGCCTATATGATTAGCAGAAAGCAAGGCTAGATTTCCAAAAGGCTTGGGAAGACAAAACGAAATTCAATATGGATCAGAGGAAGAATGGATCTAAGCCATCATTCTTAAGAAATAATCCACAGGGATAGAAAACACCTAAAGAACCCAGAACGATTGACATAGGGAGTCAAAGGCCAAGGCAACCACCTATTCAATGTTGGGGTTTTAAAGGAAAACACAGGTTCAAAGATTGTCCTCATAGAAGTGAAAAAGGATGGGTTGTTCACAATGTACAACAAGATGAAACAGTGGAGGACATGGGCATAAATTTTCCAAGGATCTATGCATCCATGGACAACAAGCAAGAAGAGTATCAATCCCACATGATTGAAGTGGAAGGTATGATAAACAACCAAACCATTTCTATTTTAATTGATTCAGGAGATATCCATAGTAATATAGACCCTAAAATGGAAGTTTTCATTTGCCAAGAAGCAAGCATGGGAAATCTTGGTTGGTGCAGCTGGTTACAGGAGCCAGAATAAAATTTAATGAGATGATTAAGTCATGCCTCATGGACATGAATGGATTGAACACCAAGGCATATTTGAACATCTTTCCTTTAGATTCCTATGAATGTCTAATTGGGATGGATTGGTTGGACCAACATCATTCTCTCTTGGACTATCACAAAAAATAATTCACTTGCTTGGATGAGGAAGGGAAACTAAGTAAAGTGAAGGGAATTCCCAGAGCAATAACCATTAGAGAAATTTCAGCATTGCAGCTGAATAAATGTTATAGGAAAGGGTGTCAAATATTTGTAGCTCATATATAAGAGACACCTAAAGATAAGGTGCCAAATTTGGAATATTATGCAGTCCTGGAAGAATTTGAAGATGTGTTCAAGGAAGTACCAGGACTACCCCCAAAAAGAGACATTGATTTCTCTATAAATCTAATTCTTGGAGTAGCTTCAGTGTCAAAGACTCCTTATAGAATGAGTACACTAGAATTGAAGGAGTTTCCAATGCAGATTGAAGAACTTTTGAAGAAGGGGTATATACACCCAAGTGTGTCACCTTGGGGTGCCCCAGTCTTGTTTGTGAAAAATAAAGATGGAACATTAGGATTGTGCATTGACTTCATACAGTTGAATAAAGTGATATTTAAGAACAAGTATCCTCTGCCAAGGATTGATGATCTCTTTGATCAATTGAAGGATGCAAATATATTTTCAAAGATAGATCTCAGATCAGGATACCATCAGGTAAGTAATAAAGAAGAAGATATTAGAAAGACCACCTTCAGAACAAGGTATGGTCATTATGAGTTCATAGTGGTTCCATTTGGGTTGTCAAATGCACCAGTTGTTTTCATGTGCTTAATGAACGGTGTTTTCCGAGAATATCTAGACAAGTTTTTCATTGTCTTTTTGGATGACATTCTTATATATTCTAAATCAGAGGAAGAGAATGAACGTCATTTAAGGATGGTGTTGTAAGTATTAAGGGAGAAACAATTGTATTCCAAATTGAGAAAGTGCTCATTTTATCAGAAACAAATTCATTATTTGGGGAATATCATTTCAGAGGATGGGATAGCAGTGGATCCTGAAAAGATAGAATCCATTAGAGAATGGTCAGCACCGAAGAATGTGATAAAGGTGAGATCATTCATGGGTCTTGCAGGCTATTACAAAATATTTATTGAATGATTCTCAAATATTGTGCACCCAATCACTTCCTTGCAAAGAAAGGGTGTGAAATTTCAGTGGACACTGGATTACGAAAATAGTTTCCAACACTTGAAACAATTATTGACAAGTGATACAATACTAAGGATTGCAGACCCAAATGAATATTTCATTGTATGCATAGATGCATGTAATGAAGGACTTGGTGGATTCCTCATTCAAAATGGGTTTGTTATATGTTATGAATCAAGTAAGTTGAAGGAGCATGAAAGAAACTATGACACTCATGATTTGGATTTGGCAGCCATAGTGCATGCCTTGAGGAAATGGAGACACTACCTCATGGGAAAAAGGTTTGAGCTAAGAACAAACCACAATGGCCTAAAATATTTATTTGATCAGTCAAATCTAAATGCTAGGCAAAGAAGATGGTTAGAATTTCTAAGAGAATATGACTTTGATATAAATCATATCAAAGGGAAAGAGAATATAGTGGTTGATGCACTCAGCAGGAGGGTACATGAACTACATGCTACAACCATTAGAATGTATCAGATTGATATTAAAGGAAAAATTCTAGGGGCTGCAAATGAAGATCTGCAATACAGAGAATTGGTAGCAAAGCTACAATAGGGTAAGATGCCACAAAAGGTGGATAATTATATTTTGGGAATAGATGGAATATTGTTTCACAAGGACAAATTTTTTATTCCAAATGTCCAGGACTTGAAACGTATGATTTTGCATGAAATACATAATGTTACTTATGTAGGGCACCATGGATATCAGAAAACCATGGTAGCGGTCAAGAGCCATTACTTTTGGCCAGGTATGAAGAGAGAAATCATTGAATACAGTGCTAGATGTATGGAATGCCAGAAAGTTAAAGCTGAGCATAGGCACCTAGCAGGGTTTTTACAACCTTTTCCCATTCCTGAATGGAAGTGGGAAGTGGTGACAATGGATTTTATTACAGGATTGCCAAGAACAGGCAAGCTGCATGATTTGATCATGGTGGTGGTGGACAATCTTACCAAAGATGCCCATTTTATTCCAATGAAAACTACTCACAAGGCAGTAGATGTTGCTGATATTTTCATGAAGGAAGTGGCATGATTGCATGGAATTCCTAAAACAATTGTGTCTGACAAAGACCCAAAATTCACCTCAAATTTATGGAAAGGATTGTTCAAAGGATTCAGAACAAATCTAAACTTTAGTACAACTTATTATCCTGAGTTTGATGGACAGACAAAGAGCGTGAACATAGTGATAGAAGACATACTGAGAATGTATGTGATGTACAAACCATCGAAATGGGAGGACTACCTGCACTTGGTAGAATTCGCTTACAACAATGGGTATCAGGCATCATTGAAGATGAGCCCATTTGAATCACTTTACGATAGAAAGTGAAATACTCCAGTGAGCTGGGATAATCCAGCTGATAGGATAGTAGTTGGGCCAGAGTTGCTCAAAGATATGGAGGACCAAATGATAAAAATTAAGTAGAATTTAAAAGCTGCCCAAGATAGGAAGAAAGGTTATGCCGATAAGAACAGAACCCACAGAGAGTTCAAAGTGGGTGATCATGTTTTCCTGAAGGTGAAATCTAACAGGAGTTCCCTGAAGCTGGGAAGATGCACCAAGTTGGCAGCTAGATTTTGTGGGCCATTTGAAATCCTAGAGAGGATTGGTCAAGTTTCTTATATGATTTCATTGCCTACATCTATGTCTATTCATAATGTATTCCATGTATCATTTTTAAATAAATATATGCCTAATGCTAATCATGTTATTGATTGGAATGTAATTCAGGTGGAGCAAGAAGGCGCTTTTCAAGTGCATCCGGTGCATATTGTGGACCAGAAAATCAAGTAGCTTTGGAATTGAGCCATAGGGCTTGTAAAGGTCCAATGGACCTGGTACGGTCCTGAGGATGCTACTTGGGAGCATGAGGATGCAATGCAAATATAATACCCGCATCTTTTTGAGAATATTTGAAAATTTTGTTGTATATGGGTATATGATGCATTGAGGACAGTGCATAAATAAGGGGAGGGGATTGTAATATCCCTCGGCTGAACCCAATTGTAAAGGTAAT
Source organism: Picea glauca (assembly GCA_000966675.3). Lineage (NCBI taxonomy): Eukaryota > Viridiplantae > Streptophyta > Pinopsida > Pinales > Pinaceae > Picea > Picea glauca. The sequence goes on from JZKD02S0100136.1 coordinate 551,635, forward strand.
GTAAGTGTACTTAATTTGGTGAGTTGTATTGACATCATTTTGTAATGCACCTTTCATATCATAGTGCGTGCATGTACTGTGCAGTAAAATGATGTAGTGTGCACATTCTCAGATACCGCGCGCAGTAATTAAAGTGTGTGTAGTATGGAGGTTAGCGAGCCTTGTGTATATGATATGTGTTATAGGTTGATGATACAATTATTATAATATGGGATGCTTATGTTTTGGAGTTAGGCCAGAGCGCCTAGATGTTAAAGGCCAGTGCACCTATTTTGTATATGTGTCATGATTAATATAAAATACATCACTGCATGCAGACTGAACATGATAAAAGAGATGGGGGACTAAACTTCATGAGTCAGGGAAAGGGAGGTCCAAAAGTTAATGGAAAGGGATAAGTTAGAGAGCTTAAGCCAGAAAGGAATACTATATTAATATTTCTTAAAACATAAAGTATGGATAATTGTTTTATCCTAAGTTCTAAAGTTGGGGACAAGTGGACCAAAGTATCTTCCAACATGACAAGTGTCAATTTGGGGACATGCATACATATCGTGGGGACTTAGCTCATTTACACACCTTCACCATCATTATTATGATGATCTCTCCCATGATTCCTTGGATAATTCAGTCATCCAGTCAATGATTCCATGACGATTTTTCACTCACTCAGTCAGTTATCCTTCAAACCTTCATTTCACTGTATCTGAACCTGTTTCCATAACCATTTCCTGTTTTTGTACCTGGTTAGCTTGGGAGTGGTATTGAAGAAGTGATTTTTCAGGCCCATGGGAAATTGAAGAGGCAGGGCAGGTTGTAAGGCCCATGATAAATTCTCTGAGCGAGAGAATTGCTGAGGAATTGATTTCCTGAAGGTGCCAAACTACAACTACAGTTCTTGGAGACTTCCTGTATGAACTATTGTTGAATCCATGGAAGGGAAGTGGGGTAGCCGAAGGAATGTTGAGAAAAGAAGGGGCACACTTCCTTAGGTGGGACAGGCATGTGGGGAATGAAAGGTTGTAGGTTGTTAGTTGAGTGATCACCTAAGACAGAGTCTTTCCTATTGTCTATGAGCCTTTATCCTAGTTAGGAATCCCTTTACCTCGGTGGAGTTTAGTCCCAACTCTGGGGTGACTCACTATTGGGAGTGATGAATAGTGTAGTCTAAGGCTGGGAGTTTCATGTATGGTATGCACGTAGTTGGTGACAATCTTTCCAAGATAAGTACCAATCGTGTGATCAATTTACATGTTGCATCATTATTTACATTCTTATGTTATGGATTATCAAATGTGTGATTATAAATGTCTGTATGTTTATGGGTATTTCCTTGTATATGCTACATGTCTATGTTTACTTTTATTTCAGTATGAAATTGTATATTTACATAATGTAATTGTTTGTTTATGTTTATATGTAAAGATTCCGCAAGAGCGTTGTATGAATATTTTATAATTGCATGTAGTTGAAGAGAAAACTTATGTGGCATATCTTAGTTGAATACTGGGTATGTTACAGTATGTTCTACAGTGAGAGAACGAAAGTGTTCCCTCATGTAGCATGGCCCATCCATGGGTGTTTGGGGACATCACAAATTTCTTCACTGCAATGTCAATCAACTATTTGTTACCTCCAAGATGCACACAAAGGTAAGTCCAGCAACTGAGCACAAATTCTATTGAAACTTAGAAGTTTCACCCATTGTCACCTTGGTTGACACTTCCCTCACTTTTGGTTAGTTATTTTCTAGCACACGGGGGGTTTCCCTAATTGGATTTTTAATCTGTCCTAAAATATCAAATAACGAATAAACAAATTTGGAAAAACAAAGTGTTAATGTTTGAAATAAATAGGTGGTGGTGGATTCAAGTAGATGAGTTCCTTATCCGTTGGGAAAAGGAGTCCATGATAATTCTATGAAATGGAAAATTATTTACGAAGCATACTAAACCAACAAACATTCCCTAAATATTAGTATTTCCATCCATAATAGATATGTAAATTGTACTTTCAACCAATGTACTAAACTAAAAAAGATACTATAGCACATCCATTAAGTACCAGCCTCAAGATGTAACATCAAAGATGAATATATGAAGTCAAAATGCAATATTCCATTAAATAATCATTCCCATACATTTCATAATTCATATTTGGTATTATCAATCCTTAAGTGGACAAAAAATTCATTCCTTTCATTCGTCCAAATCTGGTTAACAAACACTATAATAGCATAAATATTGTCGAACAAGGAAAATAAAAACAAGGTGTTGCACCTCTTTCATCACCTTAGTGAGAAAAATAGAGGTGCTTGCAAGATCAGTTGGGTTTGCTGAGAAGGGCAACTGCAAGGAAAAGGGTTGGAAAAAGAAATATAAAACAACAACTAAGAATTAAACTAAGAAATGAAGCAACAACTAAATTTATAAATGTAGGGAGATAAGGACACAAAGAATAATGAGACCCATGTCACCAATGATAAGGCTGATATTAGTGAAAGAAAACACCGAGAAGCAAGGGGACTATGAGTCCCTTCTTCCTCCAAGGGAGGGCTCTTGGACCCCCACAAGTAAGCTCTTATTACAACTTTGAAAATGAAAATGAAAATGGTGAAATAATTCTTTGCTAATCCACTCAAGGGGTGATATGGATTGCCCAATGCAATGATGCAAGTATACTCTTGGCAAGGATAGAAGAGTCCTCAAGAGAATAATGGCAGCATAACTTTTCTTTGAATTCCTTGAAAAATGAAGTGTATCCATGGCCTTTTTGTAGCATTTCTTTGATCTATTGTTCAACTAGTTTGTAGTGTGTAAAGAGGCTAATTAGAGCATTTCTAGGTCTTTGATCAGCCATCCAGTCGAATCCAGTCCAGATTTTAGTGTCAAATCAGCTTGGAAGCTGAACCAGAAGTGGGTGGGAGGCAGACCACTCTCATAAATGCGTCGTTTCTCAGGTGCACGGACTTTTGTGACAACAATCGCGCATCGTGCGCATGTGCATGAATCGTGCATTTATGTTTCTTGCATGTGCGCGCACGCCCAATGTATTCATAGCGCTCTTCAATTTTTCACTATTTTGTATAGTTTTTGACCATTTATGAATGCTTTTGTGTTAATTCAGGTCCATGGATGACTTCATAACTGTTTGACGATGCTGAATTCTTATAACCATGTGCAGACGAAATTTCAGTGATAACACAAGGTACTTAATAAAAACCTTACAATGCAAGATGACAACCTTGAATATGCCCAAAAACAATATCCAAATATACAACTATATCTTTAATATCCAACTCAATAGTCTAGGGAATTTCTCCATAAAGGAAAACACAGCTTGAAAACAAGGATGTGACTCTCTTTTATCGTTACATTTCTAGCTAATAGAACTCTCTAGAAAACCCTAGAGAACCCACCTCTTAGGTTATTTTTGAGCATCTCAAAGGGTGTTCTATATATTTCTAAGTATGATTTGACTATCTTTTATAGTTACATTTCTAGCTAATAGAACTCTCTATAAAACCTTAGAGAACCCACCTCTTAGGTTATTTTTGACCATGTCAAAGGGTGTTCTAGACACTTCTAAGTAGGGCACCTTCCTAACTACATTAAATGAAAGGTTTCTAGAAGCTTCCATGTGGTGCACCCTCTCTTTATTTGAATAAAAATGTGTTCTATAGATATCCATGGCGGTGATTCCTCTACAATGTTTTTTGATTAACCTTCTAATAGAATATCATAAAGAAAATTGTATAAGATCATGGAACTAGCATGTAGTAAGATCTAGAATCATATTTAAGATAAGGTGATTTTCAAGAGGTATATGCTAACAATCTCTTCACTAAAATATTGAAAAATCGCCCAAAGTAGATAGAGTGTTCCTTTTATATCGTGTGTAATATCTCTAGTGGATCAGGTGAAGGAGATAAAATTACCTCCAAATATGTAAATTGTTACTTGGGATCCATGAGGATTGAAAAAAAACTCAAACCAATGATTTGTATGAATATTTTAAAGTTCACATGTCCTTGGTATAGTGTTGTTTAAAATGAAAATTGGGATTACATTTCCATGTGGTAAAACTATTCATTTTGTGCACCAAAATCAAACACAAGACACTTTAGGACCTTATATTTGTCTATATCTTAAAGTCATTTTCATGATATCGAAGTTCGCATTGATATTAGAAAGGGTGTAATCCTAGGTGCTAACACATCCAATATACCAGTGTTGCCTCAATGACACTTTTTATTAGCATGATTCTTCCTCCAATGGAGAGCCACCTATTACACAATGAATCTATTCTCCTTGATACCCTCTCAGACACCCACATCTATTCATTCATGGGTTATTCATTTTCCTTTGAATGGAAACCAAGATATTTTACATTGTCATCAAAAATTTTAAGTTGGTACAGAAATATGGTTTGGATTAGATGAGCCTAGGGATATCTTATCTTGTGATAGACCAAAGAAGAATTTTGGTAATAAATTTTGCATGTCAAGGGCTAAGAAAAAGATATTTAGCATCTTATCAAGTACCCTATATTCCCTACCAAAATCATTTCCAAATAGTATCAAATATAGTAAATGAGTTGTGTGTCAACCCTTGAAACTTTAATTCCCTTGATATGAACTTCTCTCTTTAAGATCCTTAGTAACCTAATTTTCTTATTTATAAAATGTAATGCTTCTTGGATTACTACCACATCATAAAAATTCAATCCACCATTTAGAAACCCAAATTGTTCATTGGAAATGAAAATTGATCAAATTGGTTTCAATATCCAACTATAATTTTTGTAAATTTTGTTTTATAGAGAGATCGATTTGTTGTTCGAAAATTGGTTGTCATTGATGTCAACCTTAGAAGAAGTTCATAAGCCTCTAGAAGTAATGGGTGTATTTGAAGAAGTCTCTAAAGTGCCCCCCTTATGGTGTATATTTAAGCATGGCCCTTGTGGGAAGACACTTTGAAGAAGTCTACAAGAATCCCTTGAAGTATGGTTAAGTGGTTAAGTAGTTATGAAGCCCCGAAGGAGTGGTCATGAATCCCAAAGTTGATTGGAGAAAATGAGGGTGAAGGAAATTACAAATACATGCCAAATTATCATATATGGATAGTCCTCATCATGCAGTTTCCAACAATAGGTGGCATGTCACAGGGTTCCTCACAATTGAGAAGTAATACCCTCTTAAAGATGAAGCCCCTAAATGGTTACAAAAAGACGTTATGAGTCTGCCCAAAAATCAGGAAAAGGAGAAAAATGGTTGCAACAAGAAGTTACAGGTCGACCCTTAAGTCAAATAAATAAGTTACTTTGAAGGGTATTAATACACATCCAAGAGCCTCTCATAATCACAAAGAAATAAAGAAAGTATGTGATCTCTTGTTGAATCCGAGGTAGTGGAGGAGTCTGAAGAAGGAAGTCTTGGAGCCATAGATTGGAGAAGGGTTTCTAGTAACCCTAATTGATCAGAGCCCCATGGGTCAGGTATAGGATGTTCCATGAGGCCCCCGCAGGTTGCACAAGGCTCGTGAAGTGAGGCCCCACAAGTTGCCCAGTTTGGTCCAATGAGGCTAAAGGAATGTTTGAAGAAGGAGATACCCTCTTTATGTTGAAGTTGAGCAAAGTTTGTTGGTCTGTGATATTATGTATCAAGCTTTTATATGATAAAAGGTATTGTTTTCTATGTCTTGAAGTTTGCATATTGATGTTATGGTATATGATTTGAGGCATACCTTGGAGGTATTTGGCACATGGCTAGAGGCATATCTTGGTGATTTTTGGCATATGATTTGAGGGACATGGAAAATGCTTTGTTGTACATCTTGGAGATTATGGTACATGATTGAGGCATGTCTTCATTATTTTTGGCATATGTTGTGAGAAATGGTCTTGGTGATCTTGGCATAAGTCTTATGTGGTTATTGAGGTGTAATTTGTTTTGATGATGATGATGTATCAGTATCAGTGATAATAATAGTGGCATATTGAGTCTTTATTTATATTCAAGGGAAGAAGGAAGGGGAAAGGAAAGGGAGTTTTAGATTCCTTTAGGTTGGATCCTGTAAACTAGGGGGGTGGAGCCTCCTTCCAGTTGGAGCTAGAGAATCTACGGAGTTGTAGCTTCCTTCAAGTTGGAGCCTATACATTAGGGGGTTGGTGTTGGAGAATTTCAGAAGTTGGTGCTTATGAATGTAATATTTTGGTATATAATAAATCATTATGTGGTTTTCTCCCATTTTGGTTTCCACGTAAAATTATTGTGTACTGTGTATTTGTGGTTATATGTTTATAGTATATTGAGAAATCATAAGTGATAAATTTTCGATATCTTAAATGCTTTAATATTGTTATTAAAAGTGGTAAAAAGTTCCTAATATTGATTCACCCCCCCTCTCGGTATTAGTGAATAATCCAACAATTGGTATCAGACAAGGTACTTAAGAAATAATCTAACCATTGGAAAGAAGATCAGGGAGTGCACTAAGAATGGAACATCAATGTTTGATGGTTAGAACTATGCCTTCTGGAATAGAAGGATGAAAACATATTTGCAAGAGCTTAGATTTAATGTCTACCAAGCAGTAGTAGACATATACAATGCACCTGTCACTCGCCCAACAGATAAAGATGGAAAGAAACTCTCTAAAAACAATTTTAAGGCTATGAATGCAATTCTAAGTGGTCTGGCTATATCAGTATGTGTCAAGGTTATGCATTGTGACTCTTGTTATCACTATGTAAATTCCCAGAGGTTTTTGGAAAGGTAGAAGAAATTTATCAGAGGTAACTTTATCCAACCACTTCGAAACTAGGATCTAGCCCTGCCAGTTTCAGAGAGGGATCTCTCTGTAAGATTTAACTTTGTTTCAGGTTTTAGATTTTAGGATAGTTAAATAAATAGACTGTGTTGTTTGTTTTATAAAAATGGTTGAAATATGGCTTACGCGTCCATTGGGATATGGGGTCTGTCTATAAAGTTTTAGATCAAAGAATATATTTTATAAGGTGTTTTCACAGGGCAGGATAATGCAACTGTTAGATCCTTTAGAATAAAATGATGGGTAGTAGAAAATATGATAAAATCAATTATAACAAAGAAGCATTTAAGAATTTCTTTATCATAACGTCAGAAGATAACATTTAGATCTTTAAAATCCAAAAACAGAGTGTACAAAGATAAATTTTGTAACACACCCCATCCACCCACTAACCGGGGAATGTCACTTACTCAAACACTTATCTTAGTTCTGACAACATAATGTAACACCCAGTATTCAATTGAGGTATGTCACCTAACTTTTTTCTTTTTTTTTTATCTCTCTAGATACGTATATACACACACAGGCATACGTACATACTGAACTGCATGCAATTAAACATATACATACAATGCTCTAGTGGAAGATTCACATATAAAAGATAAACAACCAGTTGTGTTCTATAAATATACAATTTTATTTGATTTTCAGACTGATTTAATAGTGAACACAAACATGCAGCGTGTACATGGTATATCCTTAAACATATGGACAGTTATGCTCACACAAGCAATAAAATCCATAAAATAACACATAAATGACAATGTAGCATGGAATTCAACACATAACCAGTACTTATATTGGTAAGAATGTCACCAACTGCATGCAGACCGTCCATGAACCTCCCAGCCTTAGACTACAATGTTTGTCACTCTCAACAATGAGTCACCCCCGAGCTAGGACTAGACTCCACTCAGGAAAGGGATTCCTAACTCGACTAAAGGTTCACAGTCAACTAGAAATAATCCCTCTTAGGTGTTCACTCAACCACAACCTATAGCCTCTCCTTCCCCACATGCTTGTCCCACCCAAGGAAGTGTGCCCCTTCTCTGCTCAACAGTCCCTTGGCTACCCCACTTCCCTTCCAGGGCTTCAGCAACAGGTCGGACTGAAATTCTCAGAGCGTTATAGCCACAGTTTATCACCTTCAATAAATCAATCCTCAACACTTCCCTCACTCGTAGAATTTCTCATGAGCCTGAAAACCCACCTCTTCAATCCCGCTCCCAAGCTGACAGCTACACCAATAGGAATGGATATCAATATGGTCTGGGTACGGTGGTAAGAATATACGAGGTAGCTCAAGGGTTGACGGAATGTATCCTAGATACTGGTTCTCTAGTCGAAGGAAACAACATGGTAAGATTCCCCCTTCCCCTTCACAATGGTTGATTCCCCCTCAAAGGAACTAAGTCTCGTCAATCAGTATGCATGTCTCCAACTTGACACTTGTCATGTTGGAAGCTACTTTGATACACTTGTCCCCTACTTTAGGACTTAGGATAAATTAATTATCCGTACTTTATGTTTTTAAGGAATATTGATATAATATTTATTTTCGGATTGAAGCTCTCTAGCTTAGACCTGTTCTTAACTTTAGGCCCTCCCTTTCCCTATTTGGTGGAATCTAGTCCCCCTTCTCTTTTATCGTCATTGGTCTATGCACAATGATGTATTTTTATATTAATCATGAGATATATACAAAATAGGCGCTCTAGCCTTTAACCTCAGGCGCGCTGGCCTAATTCCAAGACATAAGCATTATGGCTTATAATACTAGCTCACCAACCTATAATGCATATTATATACACAAAGGTTCACTGACCTTAATATTGCATGCACTTTAGTTACTACGCGCGGTATCCTCTGACCTCAAGGTTGTGCACTCTTTAGTCACTACGCGTTGTATCCTCTATCTTTAAGGTTGCGTGCACCTTAGTTACTACACCCAGTATTCAAAAATGTGCACATTACATCCATTTACTATGCAGTATATGTGTGCACCATGCCATGAAAGGTGTATTACAAAAAAGATGTCTAAACAACTCACTAGCTTAAATATACTTGGATTATATTTACATTTGGGTTCAACCGAGGGATATTACAAATTATGCACTTCAACTTATTTTAAATGATCAGATATAGAAAAAATAAATGATTACGAAGATATAAAAAAAATTCAATGAAGAGGATAAAACATCACCAATAGTTAACATGCAGGAATCCTGTGAAATGTCCTTTTTATTACTAGTAAATCTCTTGAGAAAGATTACAGTGCTTATAGCTTTATTGGGCGTAAAGATCAAACCTCAGTACTTCAAAATTTGAAGTATATATAGAAAATATTGCAATCGATCATGTCATTAATGATTAGGATGTGGAAAAATCTCATGCTAACTAACTAGATAGCAGAATACAAAATTGTAGGAACTGCTTATGATCTATCAAATCCTCCATGCTGATTTTGGGGAAGATGGTTGGCGAATAATCAACCTGACTTTGATTGTTCTACATTCTGATGTGTACATTCACCTCATCTTCTAATATATCAATTCACATAGTTCTTCCCATCTCTATTGATTGGGAATGGTGACTTTCAGTAGCCTGCAGTAGACTTCATCCATCTTTGTATATTTGGCAAAAGTCAGCTTGATGATAAAAATGTACTTGATTTCATGTTGGATACTGAGATCCAACTGTAGAGTCTCTAAAAACACTTTACCTGTTATGCTATCCGGTATCCCTAAAAACTTGGAGCTGTCCTTTGCCACCGTGGTGATTGTTTTCTTATAGTCGGGCAGAGTCATCAGTTTGTCATTTAAAAACAACAAACTGGGAAGGCCTTTCTTATGCAAAGCATCAATCTTGATGAAGAATATCTGAACTCTGATATCCATTTTCTGGGATTTCTCCTCCAATTTCAACATCAATCCTCTTTTGGTCAGAACCCTCTTGACCTCGAGGATAGTCTCTATTCTATCCTCAATCTTCAGGTTTTCTAGCTCTTCTTTAGTTTTCGAATTAAGAAACCTGATGGTTTCATTTTCTTCTGTGGGCATTTCTCCCAGATCTCCCTTGATTTTGTTGATGGCCTACTTTCTCCTTAACACCAATTCATGTTTCTGAAACATGATTTTCACCATGGTCCAGATTTCATTTATGGATTTTGAGATATCCATCCAAATGTTCTCTTTGGCTTCTGCCAGTGTTTTTCCCACAACTGTCTGCTTCTGCATCTATTGAATCTCCTGCTTCATTTTTTCTGATGTGTGTCTCTCTATATTGTAACCGGCTTGGAAAGACACATTTAGCTTCTGGAGATTCTCTATATCCTGTTCCAATCTTTTGATTTTCGTTCTTTGTAAAGTCATCTTCTCCATTGATGTTTTTAAATCTTCAGATGTCCCTGGAACTGTCACTGGGGTAGCTGATGAAAGTTCTACAGTGGTGGTGGTTGATGTTGTCATTGTGCTAACTCCTGTGAGGGGAACTGCACTCAATGGGATGACCTCCATGGGCTTTGCATGTTCCTTCTCCTTTACTAACCTTTCCAGCTCTGCTTCCATCTCTTTGATCTGTGCATTCTTCTCCATGATTAATTTTATCATCTCCTCTTTTTGACCCTCTGTCTCTTCCATCTCTTTGGTTTGTGAGTCTTCAGTAGCTGACAATTTTAATTGCTTTATCAAAGAGGCTATGGCAGCATTCGTTTTCTTCAGTATTTATTCAACTACTTTCACGTTTGAGGGGTCATACCCAATTTTAAGTACCATCTCTTCCAAAGACTTGATCTTGTTATATTTTGAAAAACATGACACCTTTTCCATCTATAATTGAGTCTGAACATTGTTCAGATAAACCTGTAATTTTGCAGAAGTTGTGGAAGCATTGGCCAATGTTGCGAAAACCATTTCTCCAATCTGTCTATGCAAATCCATCTGATCAGCTGGATGTACCTGCTTGGCATCAAACTCTAGTGTTGAACTTTTGTAATCAGTGATTTCCTTTGGATGAGCCACCTGTGCCTGTAAAAACGCCATGTGCATTCTCCCTCTTTTTGTATCAAAGGCAGAGAACAACCTATGTTGTGCTATGGAGGTATGATTCTAGAACTAAGCATAGGTGTTGCTTGTCAGCATCTCATTTTTCTTCTTGATTAAATCATATTTCTCAAAGATACTCAGTTTTGCAGACTCTTGTGATGGTTGGGTGGTCAAAGTGGTATCGGTCTACTTCTTTGAGGAAGAATTAGACATCATCTATTGGGTGCCTGAGAAATATGGTGAAATCTCTCCCTGGACTACTATGGTACACTGGGTCTCTTCCTCTCTAGGGCTGTCAGTTATGTGACTGGTTTTGGGCCTTTTCTTGTACACCTGGAATTCCTCAACTGAGACTTCAGTAATCAGAGGGGAGGCGTCCTCTCTGGTCCTTTTCTCATTTGGTATCTATGGAATAGTAATCTGTGAAATAATGGTTGGAGGAGATTGATGTTCAACATATTCCAGAGTGTTCACCTCCCACTCTGTTTGATTCACATATTTTTTGATCTCAGGTTTGGGCACATGAGTATATTATTCCTCAATCTCATTTTTGCAATGATCCCACATGGATCATAGTGCCAAGGGAAACTGATACCAAATTTCATTTCCTTTAGTAGCTTGTTTGCCTCTTCCCCAACAACTCAACTGTTATAGATAATAGATCCTATCTTCCCTTTAATTCTCAATTGTTCTTTCTTCTTCAAAGCTACAAAATGTATGTCATCTGAATTGATCATTTACCTGATGTATTCCAAGGAAAATATAATTACAGGTACATATCTTGGAAGTTTATAAGGAGCCAATTCACATCCATAAATTATGATTTCCATGTGGTTCTGATACAAATACCAATATCCACTCTTGGTGAGGTCCGAGAGGTGTATAATTCTTTGGATCTCCTCATTTATCTTCGGTTCTTGTCTACCACTCTGCATGCTTACCAATGTGTGGTAAAATTGCTTAATGAATTGCTTAAAATTAAACTCTGGGGAGTTTTTCCTCAGCAACGAAGTCCAATAGGTGGCAGGTTGTGGTCTACCATCCTAGTCCAGTTTTTGCATGGGAAACAAGAAATTATCTACTTGAAAGAACATGAACATGTAAGCCAGTATTGAAGAATACTGGAACATGCCCTATGTGGGAAATCTGAAAAGTTTCTCATGTATGTTCTCGGCTAGAAAACTGTTGTAGTCGAACTGAGTGGTGGCTTTCTCTTCAGCAGAAAATATGGAAAATAAACCCAGGATTGGCTCATCCACTCATTCGTCTGAGTAATATCTGAGAAGACAACACAAGGACAAAATGACCTGGTTTCCTTTTTCTGAAAACATGGAAGAATGGTAGGGGGGATTTTTCTTGGGGAATTGGGCATTTTGTGGGAGGAAAAACTCAAAAATATGCGCTCACTGGGGAAAAGATATATTCTGGTACATTTCAGTCAGAAATTCAAGGGTGAAAGGAGAGGGGGATTTGGCTCTATGGATTTGCATCATTTGGTCAATGGCCTTGGGTGTGATGATCAAAAGAGTCTCTCCAGAAGATGAAATAATGACTCTCTGATCGGGGAGATAATGTGCCTGGCACTTGAGGGAAAATTCAGGAAAATGGTGAATTTGGGAAAAGAGTTACAGTGGGATATTGGACTCCTAGAGTCCAATATCGTCACTTTGTTCCAGGAAGGTGTCCCTGAAACATGAACGTAATTTGGAAAAATCAAATTTGCAGTTGGTCTTTGAGATCAGGTAGTCTTTGTCAGCTAGCGGGATCCAATCGAGATCAACAAGAAGCGGGAGGAGTGGATTTTCCTCAACTTCGGATTTCTTAGACTTTGGTTCCATCAAATCAACTGGTACCTACAATTGAAACACAAAACGTTGGCGGGCGATTGAATTTATCTCAGTTACTGGCTAACAATGGCAGGTGAAAAGAGATTCTGGTATGCAAAAAAAATGTGAACAGTGCGATAATGGTGGAAACAAGATTTAATTTGGGAAAATAGGTATTTGTTGGGCACGGGGAACAAGTCAGAAATATAATGGATATGTTATCCTATATTAATTGGCCAACGGATAATTGGGTATGAGGTGGAAAACAAAGGATGGGTGATGGGTGTGCCAGGATGATGTGGAAGGTGGTAATTGGAGAGTAGGTGAAAAAGGGATCTGACGTATGACAGTTAAGTGGGGAGAATATGATAGAGAAGTGATGGGACAAGGCTTGTAAGGGGAGGTAGTGGAGTGTGACATCACAAGACGGAGGGGTAGTGGAGTGTGATGTCATGAG
>JZKD02S0100136.1:586767-597402 GCA_000966675.3 Picea glauca
GTTTTTCTAATTTTTCTGAAATTTTGGAAGCAATAAATATTCCTTTATTATCCCTATATATACTCATAAAAGGAGAAACTCTAAAACTAGTGAATTTTAACTTCTAAAGGTAAGAGGACAACCTGACTTTGGAGAAACCCCACCAAAGTGGATGCGTATGTTCTTACCTATCATCTTACCATCTTCTCTCCACCCTCAGATTGTCCTTAAATCCAATCCAAATTCATCAAAATCAAAATGCTACCTATTATCGTTTACAACTCCCCGACAATGGCACCAAAATGTTGGTGTATAACTATGCTTAGTATATTACACTCATTTATATGTCAATCCACGATTCGTAATAGAAAGAGTTATTACACTATATGTGCCAAAAAAAGGTAACCTATATATGTCTATTGTATCTAGCTCAAGAAGGAAATAATTAATAACATAACACTTTGTTTCTAGAATTTTTGAATGCTTCACACAAATTTAAACTCGAAAGATAAAAATGATCACAAAACTCTAAAAAAAACACTCAATTGAAAATGATTTTTCTTAGATGACAAGTTTATTCATTACAAGATCATGAAATGAAGATATGAACTTAAGATCTTGTCCCCTGTAGTAATTGAAAACAGAAATCAACAATCCACTTTATCCACTCTTAGATAGAGATCAATCATAACTCTATTCAATCCAATCAAACCTTCTTTAGTATAGGAAACAAACAACATGATTGAGAGACTTCATTATATGGAACATGAAGGTGAGATATGAAGTCTTATGGTTCCTGTGCCTACTAAGAACACCACAGTTACAAACTCAAAACAATAACATTCACTTTCTTAACAATCCCACACATCAAACTCTTATTAATTAAATATTAATTTACAAAAATGGAAAGGGAACTTTCTACTCTGTCCAATGTCCAATTACTCACACTGATTCAAAATAAAATAACTCTATACTAAACTTAAAATGCATTTGAAATCATTTACAACACACAACTGTTAAATATTCACACTCACACAATCACACAAAACCATGTACATGGAGGTTTACCTTGGTTGGGGCAGTAGGCCCTTACCGAACGAACAAGGTACCTCTAAAGAGATAACACACTAAAACACTTTACTCATGCTCATGAATTGCACAACAAATCATTTGCATTCCATCAATTTGTAGACTGAATCAACAATTCAACATTTTGTACATCATGACAATCTGTATCATTCTTTACTTGCTACTTTCTTCATTAAATCATTACTACCTATCGTCTATACAACATCCCTTATAAATAAGGTGAGCCATTATTACCAAGATCTAAAGATAATTATCAAATGGTTTTAAAATATTACAATTTGCAATTCATATCAAATATCTAGGGATGGACTTCATCCTCATGACATGAAGTGCATGAGTGATGAAGTCTATCGTGATCTCAAAAACTACTTCAAGAGACTTCTATCCAACTGACTTCTTCGAATATCCATCATCATACTCATTCAACATGTAAATCCTGTAGACAGGGGTTTAGTACAGGATGAACATAGTCACGACCATGAGTATCTGATTAGGTGCAAAGGCAGTACCAGAATAGGCATGAGACTAGTACTGAGTGAGGCATTGAGCTGGAGGTAACGGATGCGGTGTTGAGTTGGTGGTACCAGAATAGATGATTTACTGGTACTGGAATACACGTTGAGAGGGTAGTACTAGAATAAGTGCTTGAATGGGTAGTACCGGAAGAGGCGTTGTGGAGTACTGGAATAGGTGGAGCATTGGTACTGGATCATATAGGGTACCACATCCAACGGAGTACTGGATCATGCTATGGTTGCAATATTGGATCAATGAAGTACCAGCTGAAATTGTTTAAGAGACAAAGTGATTAGGAACATACATAATCAATCATTTAATCAATTTTAATCAAGAATATCAAACAAATCATGTGTTTACATAAGTTACCTCTTTATTCATATGTACAAGGTCACAAAGGGGATTTGTGGAGGAGATGGTCAATTATATACACATAGCATACATAAAATAGGCTCAGACAGAGGGTAATATAGGATACTAGAAGTGTCAAAATGGAGACTCAGCAGGCACCATTGTAGGTGAAGAAACAATAACGTCTTTATCTTCTGCAATCTTCTTTAGTTGGATAGAAAGGTATTGGGATAATGCTGCAGTGGTTGCAGTTTCCTTTTGTTCACCTTTTGAACAGATTGTGAAGAGGCTGAATTTTACATTATGAGAGATTATCTTGTGGCATTGTTTTGGTGTAACAATAGTCGGAAATACCTCTAGTATCCTATAGAGATGACCCCCTAAAGTAACAATGACACTACAGGGTTGAGAATCATAAACAACATGATGTTTACACATATATGGTTGGCCCAAAAGAACATCACAGACATCCAGTGGGGAAAAATCACATAATACCTCATCCTTGAAGGGATGGATGTCATATGACAATTTGCACCATTGGTTGACATGGAGATCTCATCCCTGGTGAAGCCACCGAATGTTGTATGGTTGTGGGTGTGTTGTTTTCGACAATCCCAACTATTTGAAGACCTCTACTAAGATGATATTATTCTATATTCCACTATAAACAATGAAATGCAATGGGGTCCCCTTCACCCACATATTTGAATGGAAGAGGCACTCCCCCTCTTCACGATCTGCTAGTTCTTTTGGTTGAATTGTTGTGGTCACAACAATAGGAGTGGGGTCTGCATCAATGATTTGTCTTCTACCAGTATTTTATGAATCATATTCTAAATATGGGTTCAACTCTTTTTCTTTGATATCGGACACCTTTGAGCGAAATTCATCGGTGTTGTGCTAGGGAATTTTGTGGAAGTCGCACCACTTTCCAGTTTCATTCTTCATCTTTCCCTTACCCTTCTTTTCCTATGGCTTGGACTGGTTTTTGGGAGGATGTTTGTTAGGTTCATCATTATCATACTTTGGTGGTTTCATATTTGCAGACCCGAACTCCCTTTTTTTTCTGGTGCTTAAATTTTTGCTCGATTTTGATAGCATGTCGCTAAGCAAATCCCAATGATGAGATGTCCAGAAACTCCATTTCGGTTTGGATGTACCCATGTAGAACCCCACGGTATTTCATAACCAAATGTTTCTCATAATATTTGATACCATCTTGGTGCACAAGGTATGGAAGGTATTATTGAACTATGGCACTACTTGGGCCCTCTCTTGAAGCATCATGGTCCATCTCATATACTGATCATCATAGTTACCAACAGGGTAATATTATTCCTTGACCTCATCCATAAAAAAATATCAAGTGGGCTCAACCCCATATATTTCAGACTCCTCTATGCATATTTTCTCCCAGTAAGTTTCCCACCAAGTTTTTACATGGGGGAGAGCCTTAAGGAATGCAAAGGTGATCGTTTCCCTGTCGAAAAAATTATGAACAGAGAAATAACCTTCTAGTAGATTTAACCATTTTTCTAGGGAATCCACATCTATCTAACCTTCAAATACTATAATATAAAAATTAAATTGTACCTTGAAAGGAGAGGTGCAATGGTCACTTGATGAATACATGCCTACTATTATTGGCAGGAATTGAAGGATGTGGGAAAAATTCTCCATCATTTCATCCCTTTATCATGTGAGAGCTTGCTCAAGCAATAGGTTAATATAATCTTTTTCTCTGTTGTTTTTCTTTACTTACACCATGGTGAGTTTCTTGGGTGTGTGAAAGTGATTGTCCTCAAGAGAGACAATATCAAGACCCAACTTTCTTTACTCGGACCTTGTTGGGGACAAGCACTGAAAAACAATCAAGAGCATCCTGCTCCGATACCACAGATCCAAATTATTTAAAGAACGAAATGAGAATGGATATATAATAAAGAAATATATCTAGATATCGCAAGATATACATTAATATAACAGATATATATCATATGTATATAACAAGGGGAACAAGTATACAATAATACACAATTTATATTAATGACTGAAATGTATAGAACTGTAAAATTACAAAGTGAAAGACTCGCTAGAATGGTGGAAGCTTATCTCTAAGAAGAGATGTGATGGAAACACTCATTCACAAGAATATGATGGCTACAATGAGGCTCCAAAGGAATTTTTAACATAAATAAAATCCAAAACCCTAACCCCGGAAGATGAAAAACCAACATTTGTTTGGACCCTGGTTTGGGTAGTTTGGTGTATCAACTTCCCAGGGGTGTAACTTTGGAACACAGTATCCGTTTGGGGCGCTCGATAGCTCATTGGAAAGGTGTCGACGAGGAGACTCATTTCAAGGGCTCAATAATATCCTTTGGCTATAATTGAGGTGTCCTGTCATGAAAAAGCATTGTTTAGGCCCTCAAAATGGCCTCAGAAGTTTAGGAACCGAAAAAATGCTAAAAATAGTAAGTTGCCAACAAATTGTTTTGAGCTAGTGGAAGAGGTGGGTGGCCACCGATATCCACCTAGATCAACACCATTTAGAATATCCCCCACACTCAGGTACCAAACTATTTTTATTGGTTTATGTTATCTGTGTAACAATTTTGGACATAAGACTATAAACTGTAGAGATTAAGATAAGAACAGAAGCAATTGTGAAGGATACTCTACAATTGATCATCTTAGAAAGACTCATGAAGCATATAAAAAAAACTATAATAGTTTTGGCTCATTAAATAATGAAGTAGAATTCTATAAATGAAACAATATTGGACACATGGCCAAATATTACAGATTGATTGTTGCTCCAAAGGAACCAAAGAAGGATTTCAACAATCATGAATTATCAAGGATATGGAAAAGGAAGCAAGATAAACTGAACATTGAATAATGTTCGATTTCTCTACAAGACCAAAGTAGAAAAGTGATTGGTACGTTGACAATGATTTTTCAAAGCATATGATTGGTGACAAGGACAGGTTTGCAACTCTAAAGAAAGAAAGACATGGTTCAATTTAATTTTCCAATGATAACTTAGCCAAAATTATAGGAAAAGTCACAGTCAAGCTTCAAAGTAAAGATTCCATGGTAAAAAATGTCCTACTTGTCAAAAATATGAAGCATAATCTACTAAGTGTAAGTCAAATGTATGACTAGGGACATACACTTATATTCAACTTAAAGAAATGTGAGATAAGGAAAGAAGAACCAGGGAAGTTGGTGGCGAAAACAATAAGGACTCCAAACAACATATACATATTAAATGAGATTGGAAAGTAAATATGTTTCTTGTGAAGGGAAAATTAAAATTGGCTTTGGAATAAAAGAATGGGTCATATGAACTTTGACAATCTTGTCAAAATCAATAGAAAGGAAGTGGTAAGAGAAATGCCTAAAATTTCATAACCAACAATACTATGTGCAAGCACTATCTACATGGAAAACAAATAAAAACTGAGTTCAGAACAAAGGAATCCTATACAACTAAACCTTTGTAGATTGTACACACCATTCTATGTGGTCTGATGAGAAAAAAAGGGATGAATGGTGAACAATAAATACATCATGCAACTTATTGATGATTTTACAAGAATGACTATATTTTGTTTTCTTAAGGAAAATTCAGAGGCATTTGAATGTTTCAGGATATTCAAAGAGATGGTTGAAAATGAGATTGATTTGAAAATAAATTTCTTGAGATCAAACAATGGAGGTGAGTTCACATCAAAATAATTCATGGACTTTTGTGAATATCATGAAATAAAAAGGCAATTCTCAACAGTTAGGACACCTAAAAAAAATTGAGTCATTGAAATGAAGAACATAACTGTATAGGATGTGGCCATAACCATGTTGTAAGATTCCAAATTGAGTAATATCTTTTGGGTAGAATAAGTACATACAATCATTCATATGTTGAACATATGAATTCTTATAAGTAATAGTGGAAATACTCCATATGAGCTATGGAAGGGAAGATCGATGAATGTCAAGCA
Organism: Picea glauca; assembly: GCA_000966675.3. NCBI lineage: Eukaryota > Viridiplantae > Streptophyta > Pinopsida > Pinales > Pinaceae > Picea > Picea glauca. Next base: position 592,710 of record JZKD02S0100136.1, read on the forward strand.
CTTTAGAGTGTTTGGAAGAAAATGTTACATAAAAAGAGAAGATAACAAGATTGAAAAATTTGACTCTTAAGTTGATAAAGGCATATTGGTTGTATACTCAAGAAAAATAAAGGCATACAAATGTAACAACCTAAGACTCAACAGAATAGTGGAAAGCATAAATGTAAATATTTATGAAACAAATGTGTTGAAGACCAAAGAAGAAAGAAGAAATTCAAAAGAGCCGAAAGCAGAAGAAGAACTAAAAGAAGAAGAGGTAGAAGAATAAGAACAACAACATGAAGACGAGAAGCAGCTAGAAGTAGAACAAGAAGAAAATGATTGATGGAATATCCAGCAATACTGANGTGAATCAGTATTGCCTACTTTTTCTTATTAATTCCATCATTATTAAGAACACACATTAATTATTCAATTACGCAATATATGATGAACAACAAACCCTTGTGAACACAATATTGTATCGTGGAATCCAACAGGGAAAAACACCAACTCTTTTCTCATTAATAAATTGTTCGTTTACAAAATTGTTTTCAAGCTACAACTTGATGGAGAGACTATCCCCAATTTTCTTCAGCTATGACTGAAGGGATGCTTCCACACCCAATTTACCAAATACAACTGGAAGGAGGCTATGAGCCCCTAGTTTATCAGCTACTACTGAAATGATGCTTCGACACCCTATTTACCAACCACAACTAGAAGGAGGCTATGACCCCCTTTATCAGCTACCAATGAAAGGATGGTTCAACACCCTATTTACCATCTACAACTAGAAGGAGGCTACGACCCCCTATCTATTCAACTACAATTGATAGGGAAGCACCTACTCCCCTGCAAGCTCCAACCTTCCCTTGCACCACCCAACCACCCTTAATTTCACAATGCAATTCAATCTCTTCTGCTCTTCATTGAAATTGATTCATGCAACCATTAACACAAGTCGTATCAGATTTTGAAATTTTGACTCTGACTTGTTTTCCCTTTCTCCACCCTTCATTCATTTAGGCATGTTATAACACTTATAACTCTTTTACTATACTCTGTTCAAGGTGTTCATAAACACACAGAGATACTATCAATTCTTTAGAATCATTAACTGATGTACTTTCTACTTGTCTGCTGCAACCTTTCCTTGTATGTTCTTCTGTTTATCTGCAGTAAAAATTCATCTCTTGCTCTTTGTCTTCTGTCATTTAATCTTTAATGAATCTGTTGTAGTCTAATAAAGTTCTTCTATATAAAATATTGGATTGCATAACTTCTTCTCTGTCTTCTTTTGTTCTTGATCTTCAATAAGACATTGACAGGCCCATTAGAACTAATTGTTCTTCTTCTTGAACTCTGCTTCTATTTTGATATTCTTTTCTAAACTCCAAAGACACTTTCTTCTCACCACTCTTTCTCATTTATATATTATTCCAACTGGTGTGAGATATCAAACATTGTGTCCTTTGTTTGGACCATCACACCCCTTCATTTAACAATAATCTCATTTATTTTTCTTTATCCAAATATTTATCAAGAAGCCCTTTCAATTTAATGAAAATGATTTTCATTAAGCGATCACAGGTATGGATAGATTTCATTTAGATTAATTTCAAATCTTTGCAAATACTACAGAAACCGAGTTCTCCTGAGGCGCTTCCTTCAAACCATTTACATATGACCATACACATAGGACCATGGGCTTATTAATTTAAGCGTTTCTTCATCTTTCTCCCTTTGTTTCTTTATTCCATACGACCTCAGGTGGTGACCAAATGCTACCCCAAGAAAGTGTTGATCAGTTATCAAAATAAACGGTCATGTTTTAATCTCCCGATGAGCTAGAAGACTATCGGTACTTTGGGACTTCGTACATGGTGACTTGCAACCTCTTTACAAATATCCCGAATAAAATATGCATTCCCATAATATTCAATGATTGATAATACTCCCAAAGTGTTCTTCAGATCGGACGACTCATGTCCACTTCGGGACTTCGGCCTTCAGGACTTCGAGACTTAGGGAATTTGCTGCTGGTGAAAATCCCAAAGTAAAAACTCTCGAAGTGACGTAACTTGTTGATGTGGCACTTTTTGAGTGGTTGCCACATGTCACCTAGATTCATGGCTTACATATTCTTAAATTAACTATGGGACCTTGACACTTGTCATCAGCTGATTATGCCACGTGTCCTTGATAACATCATTGTTGATGATGTGAGATCTCAATGTGAGTAATATGTGTCTTATCCTCATGACTTCAGAACTTCAGCCTTCAGGATTTCGGGTAATTCGATTTATGCACTTCCCTGTTCTCCCCGAAGTGTGATTCCACGAATTGTAATCCTCGAGTAACTTTGACTTCATCTAATGGTCATTCTTTAATCCCAAAAGGCTTAACATGATCCAATGGTTTTCGGGAATTAGGATATTTGGAATTTCGAGCCTTTGTCCTTGATTATCCTATCCTTCTACTTTCTTCGATCTGATGGTTAGGATATCTTTCAAAGTGTTTCCTTAGATAAAACAACTTAAATTTATTTCGAGACATTTGTGGCTTACTTTGTCCTTCCACTAAACATGATCTGATGGTCCTGATATCTCCCAAAGTGTTCTTCATATCGAACATTTGACATTTTCTTCAGTACTTTGGCCTTCAGGTGATCTTAGTTCAACCCTTTTCTCCCAAAGTGGTTAGCATCGAAGTTGACCACTGCTACCTTAGCACGCTCTGAATAGATCAGAAGATCCTCATTTACTTCGGGACTTCATATCAGAAGGTCCTCATTTACTTCATGACTTCGAGGCTCTAGTCTTCATCTTTTCTTATCCTATCCTTCCACTTAACATGATCTAACGGTTGATGTGGATTGTGGAACCCTAACTTGCGTGTGGTTTAATTCGTCGCCCAAACTCTGCATTTGAAGTTGTGCGATTGTTGGTGAGTTAACCACAAACGTCAATATTTAAATCAATGAGATGTGACGATCTATAATAATTGCATGATTGGAAATAACGTATATTTTAATTCTCCCTTCGTGCTCCGCAATCAATCCCCACCCTTGATCTGGCACTTGCGAATCCGATGGTCATGACTTAATCTGATCGTTTGGTGGATCAACCATAGTTGTCGATCTTTGAGTCGATGATATCTGACGATCTAGACTAATTGCAGGATTGGGAATAACACATTGTTTAATTCTCCTTTTGTTCTCCACAATCCATCCCTGTCGTTGATCTGGATCTTGCATATCCAATGGTCCTAAATTTTCCTGTGGGGATTTGGATCCTGATCATGTTTCTTCACTATTCTTTCCCTTCTGAGCTTCATGTGCATCATCTCCTCTGATATTCTGATATTAAATCTCTAACCCTCTTGAGCCTTAATCTCTTCATGCTTTAATCTGAGCTTCATGTGCGTCATCTCTTCTCAACTTATGATCTTCATTCGCTAACCCTCCTGAAATTTTTAATCTTTGCATATTGTCATACTACATATATTTATTTGACATGAGATTTGCATAATGTTATATTGTTTGACATCAATGGAAACACATTAATAATTAATGACACTATGTCCAACAATCTCCCCCTTTTTCATTGATGGCAACACACCAATTTCATATGCAATCTCCCCCTGTGACGATGCTTCTCTCCTCTGAAGTTACTTCCCCCATTTGACATCAATATCAAAGGGTTTCTCCTCCTATGATCTATTTTTCTATATGCTATTGATCACTGTCTGAACTCCGGTAAGTCCCCCTACAATCATGCTCTGGGTACCATAACTAAATAACTCCCCCTGTTAGTCTTCTCTCTCTACCTATGAATGTTCTTTCCCTTTGTTTCTAAAAAGGGTATATCTTCCTGAAAAGGTCTCTCCTATTGTTATCTCTATAGGATGTCATGTATATCATAATGTTGTTATTGCGGATACTTCTATCCTACTGGAACATTGCACAATTGTACCTCATATTTTTTAGCCGACCCTTGGATCTGTCCATTTATTCTCATCGATCTCTAGCCAGATGTATCCATGATACTTTTCTACTATGCATTTCTCTAAAGTCATTTGAGAAAGTTTATACTATGTGTGTCACATGACTACAATTATTTTTGCAACAATTGACTTCACTCATGTTCACTTGTTCAGTCTTTGTTATCCACATCTATGAATGTTCTGGTTTGTTGAACTTTGTTCTCTGATCTTCTATTACTGCAACTTCATTTTTCTTCCATGTTTCCTTTACTCTTCTTTTCATATTGTATGAAGCATTTATCACTGACTGTCTTCTTGAGTTCCAACAGTTATGGGCTTTGTGACCATATCTACCACAACTGTAGCATCTCATAATGTAACATTGTGTAGAAATATGTCCAACAAGATCGCAGTTCCAACATCTTTTACTGTTGCTGAACCTACCAACTTGTTTTCTCCCATGATGCCTACAATACAAGGTCATGGAGATGTTCAAGAACTTGATTTGGGTGTTTTGACTTCTCAACCATTTTTCTAAGATTCAAAACTTCTTCTTGTGTACCTACTGACTCATCATCATATTCATCTTCATATTCATTGTCAAGTATAGCCTCACTACTACATATTGTAAAAATTCCGACGTTTTATTTGCGGCGTTATGGACAAAATTGTCCATATTGTCGCAAAATAGAGGAAATTTATTAAAAAAAAAATTCATGTTGCCCGA
>JZKD02S0100136.1:598574-610702 GCA_000966675.3 Picea glauca
TGTTTGCAACGTCTCTCTTGCCACATTTGAAACGTCGGTCTTGCGACGTTTGACACGTCGGTCTTGCGACGTTTGCAATGTCTCTCTTGCGACGTTTGACACGTCGGTCTTGCGATGTTTGCAACGTCGCTCTTGCGACGTTTGCAACGTCTCTCGTGCGACGTTTGAAACGTCTCTCTTGCCACGTTTGAAACGTCGCAAGAGAGACGAAAATTAGGCCGTCGGAAAAACGACGTCACGTGAAACGACGTTTGAGGGGGTCTGAGGTTTGTCGGTCTTTCGACAATAGAAAGTCGCAATTGCGTCGAACACGCCGTCGGAATTTGACCCAAATGTAGTAGTGGCCTCTTGATGTTTGATCCTTATTGTTTTTAAATCATCCACCTTGACATCTTCACTCTCAAAAATCTTATGTAACCTAATATTGTAGCATCTGTATGCTTTCTTGGTAGAATCATATCCTAGAAATATACCTTCATCAGATATAACATCAAATTTTCTGAGATTCTCTTCAAGCCTTTTGATGTAACACTTACTTCCAAGGACCTTGAAGTATTTTACCAAGGGATATCTTCCAAACCAGGGTTCATAAAAATTCTTATTACTATTAATCCTGAGATGAACTCTGTTCAATATGTATACTATTGTGCTTACAGCTTCCCTCCAATATCCATCAGATAATTTTGTTTCATTGAGCATAGTCCTTGCAGTTTCCTAGACTATTCTATTCCTTCTCTTAGCAATCCCATTTTATTGAGGTGTTCTAGTAGCAGAGAATTGTTTTTTTTCTTTCCAAGTCTTCTTTTTCCCTCTAATGAACTTTGGTTTTTCTAAGACTTGCATTAATCTACAATTACTAGTTTTATGTCCATAACTATGACATCTGAAGCATTCTAGGTTCCTTTCTTGTAGAGGTGAAAATGAGTTCTAATTTCTTCTTTTAACTGGATTTACTGTTTGGTTATATTTAAGGTTATAGTTCATAACCCTTAAGTTTTTCCTTCCATGTGCTCTACAATTCATAGCTTTATGTCTATAGTTATTACATGAATAAAAATAACCCCTGAATATCTGTGTGGATATTCTGAAAATGAATTTATTTGTCAACTCCCTTTTGGTAGTATTGAAAGTAGGGGAAATAATAATCTCTTTCTTCACCTACCCAAACCCAATCTTGTTGTTAGGATCTTTCATTTCACTTGATCTGCATGTGTTTTCTTATTTTTTCAACCTATGTCTCTTGGTTCTGTAGTCAACAACCTTGTGATTACTATTTATTTTGAGGTTACTCTTGTTGGGAGGATGAGCAAGTTATTGAGCATAGGAGTTTGCATTCTTGTCATCCTTCTGTTGCATAGTTGTTTCTTTGGAGGTATCATCACAACACTTGTCATATTCTACATCAATCTGAGTAATAAGACTTGATATTTTAACCATGTTTGCTTGGTCATATCCAAGCCCAGATTTTTTCGAAGGAAATATTTGTAGACTAAGAATTTTATCAAGGGCTTTAGTTCCTTTCTTGAATTTTTCAATAGTCTTCAGTTGATCTTTGAGTCCAACAACTTCTTGTTTTAAATTCTTGGCTTATTCCATGCTAATGGTTGCTTGTTTTCTTGAACTGTGTAGCTCCTCTTATGAGGAAATTAGTTGTCTTTTTAAGGTCTGATTTTCTTCCTCACTTTCTAGTTGTTTTTGTTTGATATATTTGACCTTTTGTTGCTCCTTATTAAGAGATTGTTCCAAGGATTCCAATATCTCTTCATCCAATTGGACTTGGATTCAAAAGTCAACTATGATTTGCTCAAGTTCTCTCTTCTTTGAACCCTTTTTCCTCCTTTGCACCATCATGAGATCCTTTAGTTGTTTACACTTTTTTTTTTATATTTTCTCAGTTCATCCAAAGCACATTCAAGCTCAGCTTCAATATTGACTTCTGCTTCAATGTCTGAGTCTTTTTCAAAAGAATATTCATCACTAGAATTGTTGTAGACTAAACTTTGTTCTGATTGAAATGCTTCATTTGATTTCTCATTTGAGTAGAGGTCTTTTATCTTGTCCCAAAGTTCCTTTGCAGAGTTACATTCACCTATCTTCTCGTTGACATCATCAGGTAATCCATCAAGGATTGCATTCATTTCCATTGAGTTACTTTTCTTGGCTTTCTTTTTAGTTGGATTCCGTACTCTATTTGGTGAGAAGTAATCAGTGATCACTGAATTCCATACTTCAAGTCCCAATTCCTTCAGATGACTTTCCATTATTGTACTCCAAAATATGTATTCTTCTTTTCTAGGTATTGGAGTTCAATTCATAGTGTAAATATTTTGTCCATCCATGTGTGCTTAATTTGATCTTCCTTTTAGTTTGTTAGAATGTTCTTAAAGGAACCTTGCTCTAATACGATTTGATGGAATATCCAACAATATTGAGAGGGGGGGGGGGGGGAATCAGTATTGTCTACTTTTTTATTATTAATTCCATCTTTATTAAGCACACACATTAATTATTCAATTAAGCAATATATGATGAAAAACAAACCCTTTTGAACATAATATTTTATCGTGGAACACAACAGGGAAAAACACCAACTCTTTTCTCATTAATAAATTGTTCTTTTACAAAACTATTTTCAAGATACAACTTGATGGAGAGATTGTCCCCAAGTTTCTTCGGCTACGACTGAAGGGATGCTTCCATGCCCCATTTACTAGTTACAACTGGAAGGAGGCTACGACCCCCTAATTTATCAGCTACCACTAAAAGGATTCTTTGACACCCAATTTACCATCCACAAATGGAAGGAGGCTACAAACCCCTAGTTTATCAGCTACCACTAAAAGGATGCTTCGAAAACCCTATTTACCATCTACAACTGGAAGGAGGCTAGGAATCCCTATTTAGTCACATACAACTGACAGGGAAGAACCTACTCCCCTGTAGGCTCCAATGTGCCCTTGCATCACCCAACCACCCTTAATTTCACAATGAAATTCAATCTCTTCTTCTCTTCATTGAATTTTATTCATGCAGCCATTAACACAAGTCATATCAAATTTTGACTTTTTGACTTCGAATTGTTTTCCCTTGCTCCACCCTTCCTCCCTTTATGCATGTTATAAAACATATAACTCTTTTATTGTACTATGTTCAAGGTGTTCATAAACACACACATATACTATCAATTCTTTAGAATCATTAACTGTTGTACTTTCTACTTGTCTGCTACAACCTTTGCTTATATGGTCTTCTGGTTATCTGCAGTAAAAATTCATCTCTTTCTCTATGGATGCTATCATTTAATCTTCAATGAATCTGTTGCAGTCTAATAAAGGTATTTTATATCAAATACTAGATTGCATAATTGTTGCTTTGTCTTCTTCTGTTCTTGATACTCAATAAGACATTGATAGGCCCATTAGAACCAATAGTTCTTCTTCTTGAACTCTGCTTCTGTTTTGATATTATTTTCTGAACTCCAGAGACACTTTCTTCTCACCACTCTTTCTCATTTATATATTTTTCCAACTGGTGTGAGCTATCAAACATTGTTTCCTTTGCTTGGACCATCGCACCTCTTCATTTAACAATAATCTCATTTGTTTTTCTTTATCCGAATATTTATCGAGAAGCCCTTTCAATTTAATGAAAAATATTTTCATTAAACGATCATAGGTATGGATCAATTTCATTTAAATTAATTTCAAATCTCTACAAATAATACAGAAACCAAGTTCTGTTGAGGCACTTCCTTCCAACCATTTACATATGACCATATGCGCATGACCATGGGTTTATTAATTTAAGTGGTGTTTCATCTTTTGTCCATTGTTTATTTATTCCATAAGACCTCAAGTGGTGACTAGACACTAGACCAAGCGAGTGCTTGATCACTTATCAAAATCAATGGTCAATTTTTAATCTCCCGATGTGGTGGATGACTGTCAGTACTTTGAGACTTCGTCCCTCATGAATTGCAACCTCTTTACAAATCTCCCAAATAAAATATGCATCTCCATAATCTTCAATGATTGAGAATACTCCTAAAGTGTTCTTCATCTCGACTGACTCATGTCCACTTCGGGACTTCGACCTTCAGGACTTCGGGACTTGGGTAACTTTCTGCTGGTGAAACTCCCGAAGTAAAAACTCCCAGAGTGACATAACTTGCTGATGTTACTTTTTCACATGGCACTTTCTGAGTGGCTTCCATGTGTCACCTATATTTGTGGCTTGTGTATGCTTAAAGTACCTATGGGACCTTGACACTTGTCATCAGCTGATTACACCACCTGTCCTTGTTGATGTCATTGCTGATGATGTGGGCTTCTAATTTGAGTAATACATGTCTTATCCTCGTGACTTCAGAACTTTGGCCTTCGGGACTTTGGGTAATTCAATTTCTCCACATCCCTATTCTCCCAAAGTAATATTCTCCGAAGTGTAATCCTCGAGTAAATTTGACTTCATCTAATGGTCATTCTTTATCCTGAAAAGGCTTAACACGATCCAACGACTGTCGAGAATTCAACTATTTGATATTTTAGGCCTTTGGCCTTGAGTATCCTATCCTTCTATTTTCCTCTATCTGATGGTCAGGATATCTTCCGAAGTATTTCCTTAGATCAAATGACTTACATTTATTTCAAGACATTTGTGGATTACTTTGTCTTTCCACTAAACATGATATAACGGTCCTGATATCTCCTGAAGTGTTCTTCATATCGGACGGTTGACATTTTCTTCGGTACTTAGGCCTTTGGGTGGTATTAATTCAACCCTTTTCTCCCTAAGTGGTCAGTTCCGAAGTTGACCATTTCTACCTTGGCGTGCTCTGAATAGATCAGACGGACCTCATTTTCTTTAGGACTTCGTATCAGACAATCCTCATTTACTTCGGGACTTCGAGGCTCTGATCTTCATCTTTGCTTATCCTATCCTTACACTTAAATTGATCTAACAGTCGATGTGGATTGTGGAACCGTAACTTGCGTGTGGTTTAATTCATTGCCCAAACTCCACATTTGAAGTTTTGTGATTGTTGGTGAGTTAACCACAGTGGTCAATATTTGAATCGATGAGATCCGACGATCTAGAATAATTGAGGCATTGGAAATAATGTATAGTTTAATTCTCCCTTCATGCTCCACAATCAATCCCTTCCCTTCATACGGTGCTTGTGAATCCAAGGGTCACGACTTAATATGATCGTTCGGTGGATCAATGTTGGCCCTTGACCAAGTTTTGGGAGATTCTTGGTCATGTTGACCTATTTTGGACTTTGACAACCTGTCGAAGGAGGAGCGTAAGACGAAGTGGAGATCACGAGATCTTGACCACTTTTTGGGTCCTTTTTGGGATTTTGGGATTATGTAATAGGATTGGGATGTCAGCCCATGGTTTTACCCATGCTTAGGACTATTTTGTAATATATAAATAGATGTCTAGGAAATATAAGGAAGAGCATATATGTGATGTTAGGTCACTAGTCAGATGAAAATGTATGCTAAGTGAAAGTAGAGTCTGTAAGTTCTTTGTGCATGACTGTAAGAGACTTGTAGAGATAAGTGCAAGAGGTTGTAGCGGATGGTGGAAGGCTTTGTGGTGTAACACAATGAAGAAGGATCTAGTGAGTTGCGCAGATATTTTGTCCTATGCGGAGAAGGGTTCAGAGGATTTATGCATGTAACCTATTGAGAAGCTAATGAAGAAGAAGAGGTGGTGGACGTAACCCCAGGGTGGGGGTGAACCACGTAAATCTTGTGTTACTCTTCTCTGTGTGATGTTTTGATGCATTTATATGTTATTTGTTAAGTGGTTTGAGATGATTAGATAAACCTACTTATGCTTAGTGCTAATGAGATGTGAGAATGTTAGATCTGATCTATACGAACATGTTTAGTGCTTGATCTGCTAGATCTGGTCTATTTACCTATGCTAAGTGATTAAATACATTATATTAGTATGAATGTTGCGAAGCTCTATTTTATCAGTGAAGTAAATATTGATTTCATGTTGAGGAGATGATGGTGCTAAGTGCTCTATTAAGTATCATAATCACAGATCTGTGTCCCAGCTAAGGTTGTAGACACCTGAGTCTCGCAACCACCCCTGCCTCTACCTTGGGTGAGACCTCATATTCTTCACAGGTGTTGCCGAAAGGTCCGGTAGTTAGGGTTTTTTTGGTGCATTGTTGTAGCCTTGAACCCTGGGTCTCCCACTGTGCCAAAAAATGGTTCTGTTGTCGAGACCTGAAACTATGATTGTTGGTAACTGAGAAAGAAGAAGCTTTGTGAAAATATTCATCCTGAAGTTGTGAAATCTTTGTGCATAGATAGGTGTCCCTAGTGCACATTATTTTACTTAACCTATGAAGCTTTGTGCCAAGAGGAAGGTTATATCTGAAGAAAAGAGGTCAGATTTGAAGAAAAGAGGTCAAATATGAAGAAAAGAGGTAAGACCTGAAAGCTCTGTGATCTGATAAAGGTAAGAATAGTGAAAATCTTTAGATCTGAAGGATTTGTACTCTGTAAAAGTAAGATAAGTGGAAATGTTTTTTTCTAAAGTATGGATCTAGGTATGTTTGATAGGTTCTGTCCTCGCTTGAAAACTAGGGAACTAATAGATGAAAGAAGGATTGATATGAGTAGATCTGATAAGAATACTGAAAGATATGTTATACCTATGCATAGAAAGAATGTTTGGACTAACAAATGGATGTAGGATCCTAGAAATAATTTTTTGCAGGTTGGCCCCTATGATCCTAGCATGCAGTACAGGAGGAGATGGGGATCATTTAAAGGAAAGAGAGGACTAACCCTCTATTACAGTTGCATAAGACTGGGACATCTTTCTAAGGAATTACCTGCCAGAAAACCTAGTTGTCTTTGTTGCAAATTTATGGACCACAAAGTATTCGATTTCCCTAGAATGATTGCTAAGCTTGAAGGAATGAATCTAAGAAAAGAAAACCCTAAGGAAGATATAGAAAATAAGGGTATGGAAGAATCCCCAGAAAGAATCAAAAAAAGTATTGATACTGAAAGAAACCCTAAATGACCACCAACATGTCATATTATCAGAGATATTCAAAGAAAACGAATGCATTGAAGCAAGAATAGGAGACTTCGACATTGATTGTGTCCTATATGAAGAAACACATGTGAATATCATGATAGAGAGAACACGGGAGGCTATAGGGAATCCTTCTATGATTCCTTCACTAGGAGGAATAGGGTTATTTAGAGGAAAGCTAGTAAAACTATGTGTAACACCCTGTTTCCCCCCAGATTGTAAATAGAACTGGACTGGCCAAGGACTATGGAAAACTCATAAGTATAAATATGTGATGTAAATGGACCTGCAGGAAGAGGTCAATGATTGTGAATAATATTTTGAATTTATTGCAGGACTGCTGAGAGGGGATGTGCATAAAAGAGACCACGATGGTGGTGGAAGGCTCCTGAAAAGGTGGCGCTAACTTCCATCCTGAATGAATACCGTATTTGGACTCCATTGACCCGGAGAACCAAAAGCGGCTCGCTGGCCCTGAAATTTAATGCCTTGCAGGCTGGTAGGTTGATGGCTTGATGAGGGATGGGGAGGTGAACCGTCGGTCCGTAGAGCCATCATGACTGACCAACGCGAGGGTAATCGTGCCACACGCAACCTCGCGAGAGGATAAGATGTATGGTAGAAGCGATTGAGAGGGGGCAGACGTGAGGGGAACTCTGGCAATTTTTACGCAGAGTGAGTGATAGCCGGGGGGGAGGATTGCAACCTTCACTCCTGGTCACTGGCAGAGGGAGAGACGCAGTCTCAGAACATTGTGGTCTCAGCTCGGGGGTGGCTAGTGGTAAATCCGCTGGGAGTCGCTATGCCTACGGTTGGGTGGAAACGATCACCCCTCTCAGCAGTAGCACCCATTTCTGAAATCATTTCTGATAAGTGTTTTGTTTACATATTTCTTTTTGAAATTCATAGAATGATACATATATGTAAATGCTCATAGACCTGTGAAAGTGTAAATGATTCCTGTGTAAGAATGTCTGTGCAATGTTTTGGATAATGATTAATAGGCATATGCTTATAATAGAGGAAGCCATGCATGACTTACATTGATAAGATGAATCTAATTATGCCCAGGTTGAACTATGTTAGGCATACAGCCCATTCTCGGGAAGTTTCTACCCCTCACCCATATTCAGGAAAGCCCAGAATAGATCTCTTGTATAGATTCCCTTCTTGGAAAGGTTTATCCAGTACCTGGAATATGAAATTGAAGGTGCAAGTCTCAATAACCCTGTACGAGGGGGAACGATCCTCTTAGGAATCCGAGATTGCATCTTAGGGAAGGAATATTGAATCTACAGATGGGAGTACGTCGGGAGTCCACATTTTCCCCATGATCGTTAGATTAGCAGGAGAAGGTAGAGTGTCAAAGGATTTACCACTTGATTTTTCCTGTGTCTCCATGGGTAATGAAGAGTCTAGGGCCGTTAGATCTGAACAGAGATCCCGACAGCCATCGGATCTGCGGAAGTTATGCGGAGGGTAAGTCCTCGTGGATAGGAGGAGAAATCGATGGTCAGGATTCGTAGAGGAAGATTGCGAAATCCCGTCAGCCGTTAGATCTCGGGAAAGTTGCGCAGGGTTTAATTCCTAGTATGCAGATGAGGAGTCCTGGAAGAGTCATCGAGATATTAGAGTCATCGAGGTTTGAAGGTAAAGAGAATCGAGACCTTGTAGGCCACGAAATCCCGAGAAAGGATCCTAGCCGTTGATCTCGGCAGGACACGCGTCAAACATCAGGAAAGGAGTCGGGATTTAACCCATCGGGGATTCCAGGAGTGAAGAGATCGTTGCATCAGGATTCATGATCCCCGAAATCACGATAAGATCAAAACCATCCATTAGCAAGGACACGTGTCGGAAGATCCGAGGAAGTTGTGAATCGGATAATCGGGGTTCCCGGAGGCAAGAACCTCTTGCATGTTGGAATCGCGATTCGCAATATCCTGACGAGAGCTTTGAACCATCCATCAGTGAGGAAGCATGGCAAGAGATCCCGAAGAGTCAGAGTTTGGACATCGGAGTTTCCAGAATCAAGAAACTCTTGCAACTTGAATTCGCGATCCGCGATATCTCGACGGGAGTTTTAAACCATCCCTCTACAGGGACACGTGTCAGAGGATCCCTAGGAGTCGGGGTTCGTCATTTCAGGGTTTCCAAAGACAAAGGAATTGTGGCATCAGAAATCGTGATTTCGCGATATCTGATATAGCGACGGGAAAGTGGTGACGTGGAGGAATAAGTTCTCACGTGCATCGGGGATCGGTATATCGGGGTTCTCGGTAACGAGAGAATTAGTGCCAGATAAGTTGTGAAACTCTAAAATGCGACGGCCCCACTGTAATAGTGTTGTAGTGGAGGACATGTGTTACCCATATATGGGATCAGGACTTGAAGAGTTTCGTGAACTAGTGCAACGGGAATCGTGATATCCCGATACGCGATTTCTCAATCACCACAGGAGTGTGGGCCAGAGGCGCCAGAGCGAAGGACAGGTGGCGTCGGGGATTTGTGAATCCTAAAATTCTTGGTATCTGGATTCACGAACTCGCAACTCTGATACACCGAGGGAGGACAAGTGTCAAAGGGTCAACCCTCGCAGGAGTCAACACCAAGTGGTATCGAGGATTGGAGAATCACGAGTTCTGAGGACTCGTGAATTACGACATTGGAAACCCTGAAAATTTGATAGGAGTAGCCTCGAAAGGAGGTAAGGCCATGGTCACAGAGGTAGTGGACCACCGGCCTGGCCTGGGGAGCTAATGCGTAAGGAGCACGTTAGAATTCGAGGGATTGCGAAGCTTGGGGGTGAGTGAATTTTGACGTTAGAAATCCTGTAGTCCCGATGGGAGTTATGACCGAGGTCATATAGAGGTGGTCATGCGAACCAAGAGCTTAGCCAACGGGTATTTAAGCACGTTGGGATTTTTGAAGACAGAAACCCCGATGGAAAAGGGACGAAAGACCATAGTTAGGTGCAGAGAGTCGGGTAGGTGAATGGAAGACCTGTTGGATCGGGGACTGGAATTTTTGCTGCTACAATTCTGGGATTTCTCATTATTGAGAAATCAACGAAAAACTTTGATTTTTGGTAGTGGGTATGTTACACTATGTGGGAGGCTAGCTCAGATACCTATGAATGAAAATGGAACTTCGATAGAAGAAGATTTTGAGATTATTGAATTTACTGAGGATAACACCCCATTTACCATGTTACTAAGAAAAACTTCAATTGAAAGAGATCAATCCAGAAGGCGATAAGAAGAAGAAGATTTGGAGCAGAAGAAACAAGAGTTAAGAGATTTCATGACTAGAAGGATTGCACACTTGAACAAAGAACAGGAGAACAAATCGAAGCTATTTGACACCAGAGACCTGGATATTGAAGTTGCAAGAACATCAGAGGATCCTTAGAAGATTGAAGTACCTATCCCAGATATATAAGAGGTATTACCACTGATTCCTAGGAAATAATCTCAACAACTCGAAGTGACTATATCCAAAGAAGATAAGAATCAGAATGAAAAAAGACATACCGAGATGAAGCTCACTGGAAAGAAGGCTAGAAAGCTAAGTAAGAAGAGGGCTAAGATTGAAAAGTTATAGAAAGTTCCAGAGGGAACTTCACAGGAGGAAAATTTGCAGAATTGGAGCTTTGTCAGGATATCATAATAACGACACATGGCACTTCTCCATGGCAAAGCAAGATAGTTGTTGGGACATTATAACCGTTTGACTACTGCCTCGAACGGGTAGAAAGGAATTTAAGGCTCAACACTAGACCGTTGGACCACACCATAATGGAACGAACAGATTTAATTAAGGCTTCATACCCATTGCAAGAGACTCATTGTCAAGTTACCTATTTATCCAGTCGCGCCATGCACCAAGAACACTTTTTCTAACTGAGTGTTTGAGCCTGCAGACTAAGTGAATATTGCATAGTGATCATCACCTTATTTCCATATCCTGCATTGTAGTGTTTGAGTTAATCTTGAACCCGATCTAATTAGTCCCGAGCACGTATGTCCAACGAGCTCACCGCAATTGAAGAATCAGTGATAGAAGTACTCCTTGACCTGATGACTGAAAAAGTCATGTCAGAGAGAGGATTATCCATAGGTGTACAAGCATCATCCATGAGAGGAATTCCAACCTCTTCTTCAACTGATCAAGTTGGCCCATCCTAGCCATCAGATGAGAAGAAAACTAAGCACAAGGATGATCTTGTGAATGCTAAGTTGATTTCGAGCATATTACCCACCTATCTACCACCTATGAGCGACACAATAAATTGAGACAGTGTGCCCAGATATTTTGAGTATGCCTTGCTCACTGCGTACCTCCTGAAGGGGATACGTGAAATTCACGTAGACCAAGAAAAGATTTCAGCATTGAAGTTTAGCGACTTCAACCTCGGTGACAGGAAGGTATACAACATGCTCGCCCCACATAAGTACCTAACCAAAACAAAGGGAAATAAATTGAATATCATCCCTCAGTCATGGACTATGAACCTCGTGCAGTCTACACTTCTCAACTTCATGAATATTCCTCACTTCGGAAGACACTAAGAGGTGAATGCATGTGTGAAGATGTTGTTGTCTTGTTACCATGGAGGATACTTGTGGTTAAACCATTGTATCAAAGTGGATCTGACATTGATCAATTGGATCATAGGGATAAGTATGCAAGGCCCTGACCCATAGGATCTCTATCCTATAAAAACCATGGATCGCACTCTAGCTCAAAGGATCAAGGACAGTGTTAGGACCACATATTGCACCTTTTTGCCCATACTTTTTGCCATTATTATACCCTTCATCACTAGTATTGAGACTCATAATATCACTGCACCTGATCATTCCAAGGTATACAATGTCCTTTCTCATTATTATATGCTTAATCTGTTTTGCATAATACTTTACATTACTTTTGGACATAACCATTGATTAGAAGTGCATAAGTGTCCATATTTGCAGAATAGTGTTCAAAGCCGGTGCTGACACACAGAACTGTCTAAAGTAGCTGTTGAACTGATGCTGAAACATGGAGCT
>JZKD02S0100136.1:619527-634612 GCA_000966675.3 Picea glauca
TACAACAGAAGTAAGGCTCAAGGCTCCTGCTTAAACAGAAAGGAACTAAGTGCCTTGGTTTTTGTTAGATAGAGTTTATTGTTTTCTGCATTATTGTTTTCATGAAAGAGTGTTAATACTGAGTCTTTGTTTGAGAGTAAGGGTCCTGTTCTCTGATTGCAAGACAGTTGTTCTTACCCATTGCAATGTTATTTTAAAATGTAATCCAGGATTCTTAATTTGAACTATAAAGAATTGCAATAGGGAGATTGTTTTCTTGTGAGTTGATCCAGATCTTTAGTTCATTCCAGCAAGTATAGATAGAATAATTTTCCTTACTACAACACTAAGTGCTTTTGAAATTGAGCATATATAGTGCGTGGCTACCTTTGAAACAAAAGACTTCCCTGGGTTGATAATTTATGTTTCACTTGGTTGTTTAAAATTAATTAAGCAATTATAGTGACCAACAGACAGCTACGACGATGTCGAGAAGGGAACGCGAGGCTACAAGGTAGCTTCTATCCAAAGTGGCACAGTGCGCCTCACCTATCAATTGGTCACATAAAATTTAGTATGGAAGAACCGACCCACCCAAGTCACTGGTTTTGTAGTCGACCTCGCAGGGAAGTGCGCAGAAGGACTTCAAATGAACTAGGTGAAGTACTTAGTGAACCAATTAGAAATCGACTGCAGAGAATCACAATATCAAGGATATGAATTTCATTTCAGTTGGCTACTGATCCTGATCTCTTTTATTTCCTGGGATATGTCGGAAGGTACGACCTTCTCGGATATCGAGCCCTTTGAACCACTGGTCGTGAATTTCAGTACACTGTGGTACTCAAGTGACATGAATAAGCAATGGTAGTCAAATGTCATGTTCCATACATACTACAACCAGTCGAAGACATCCATCTAGTCAGAGTCGTACATCACTTTGAACACTCTACACTGATCTAGGCCCTTAATGAAGTTCAGCGCAGAATGACATTTTATTTACATCACAACGCACGTTGACGAGCATAAGCAACAACTGCAGTCATACTAAAAGATGATGGAATAAGATATAGAAGAGATCACTGAGGAATGCTTGGTGGACCTCCTTGTTCCAGCAGACCCTGTGGATATATCCGACATCAACAATCCAGAAACAATGTAGGATACACCTGAACCTAGCCGAACAAAGAAGACTGAATAAGTACATGATTTAATAAGTGCCTCAGTGAAGACTACTTCTATATCACCAAGGAAAGGAGGTGATGGAAAAGAGATAAATGGTACAGAAGATGAACAGAAGAAATAATAAGTAACACCACCCAGAGACGAGAAGGACCCCTCAAGGAAAATGAAGGTTTCCCCTCCTAAGCCTTCTTCCCAGAAGAAACCAAAATCCTCTATGACTAAAATGTAGACTACCCTCACCTCATATGATTTTGACTTCATCGTAGTAGCCCTGAACGATGCTTCACTAGAAATAGAAGACAAGAAATATGCTAAGCAAGAGGATATATACAATCGAATTAAGGACAAGATCCAAGGGGTGCAGTAGGCACTACTATCCAACCACGCAGTCTCCACTGTGCCTCTACCATTAGGAAAACCAAAACTGGGAGATGAGCCATCTCAACTCCATCGAATAGATGATATAGTCGAATCTTGCCTTCGACAAGCACAAGCCACCCAGGCTTTGACACAAGTACAGGTAGTACTTGTCGAACAATGCAATGTTGAAGAACGAGAAAATTTTGCTCTCTAAGGGAAGTAGGATGAATAAAAATCACAGTTGCAGCAAGGTAAGGAACAATTGCTAGCAGAGCAACTTGTAGTAAAGGAATCGGTCAACATAGCACTGCGCTCTATGACAGTCGTAGAAATAAAGGTAGAGGATCAAGTCACGAAGCAAGTAGATCATCTTGAAGAAGCCATCCAACAACTCCAGCAACGCATAGCATATTTAGAACTATGCACTGTGCCCGAGACCCCACATGACATAAGGTACCAACGAGAATCAAATTCCCACAACGCAGTTGATAGACTAAAATCTCTTGCCCTGGAATGCAAACAGTTGAGTAACCGCAATGCCCAAACATAATAGAACCTCACCGAGAATCTGAAATTGCAGGCATTGGAGTCCCATCTCAAGGAAGAGAAGTAGCACATAGAAACACTAGAGGCACAGCTGACGGTCCTGTCAGTCGTAGAAATAATGAAGTTGTCTCAAGAGCAGTGCACCACCCAACAGAATATCCATATGATTCAAAGAAAAGTTATGGAAGTCACTCAACAACTACAACCAATACAAGATAAGGCATGCCAATTTTTCACAGAGGTCGAGAGCCAAGGAGAACAAGTAGAATAGGTGGTCACCACAATAGAACAATGCCTAGAAGGACCTGTCAATGACACAGTAATCCAAGAGTTCGTTGAGAAAGAGGTTGTCGCATAGCAGCAATTCAAAGAATCTCGAGCCAAGTTCGAGGCGTTCGAGGTAGAACTAGTCAGACCATAGTGACTAGGGACAAGTCACAGGTGAGTGTTGGGGGCCTATTGGCCCTTGACCAAGTTTTGGGAGATTCCTAGTCATGTTGACCTATTTTGAACTTCGACAGCCTGTCAAAGGAGGAATGCAAGATGAAGTGGAGATCATGAGATCTCGGCCCCTTTTTGGGTCCTTTTTGGGTTTTTGGGATTATGTAACGAGATTGAGATGTCGGCCCATGGGTTTACCCATGCTTAGGCCTATTTTTTAATATATAAATAGATGTCTAGGCAATATAAGGAAGAGCATCTATGTGATGTTAGGCTACTAGTCAGATGAAAATGTATGCTAAGTGCAAGTAGAGTCTATAAATTTTTTGTGCATGATTGTAAGAGACTTGCAGATCTAAGTGTAAGAGGTTGTAGCAGATGGTGGAAGGGTTTATGCTATAACACAAGGAAGAAGGATCTAGTGAACTGCGCAGATCTTATATCCTATGCAGAGAAGGGTTAGGAGGATCTGTGCATGTAACCTATTAAGAAGATAATAAATAATAAGAGTTGGTGGACATAACCCCAGGGTGGGGGTGAACCACGTAAATATTTTGTTACTCTGCTCTGTGTGATGTTCTGATGTGTTTATATGTTATTTTCTAAGTGATTTGAGATGATTAGATAAAATTGCTTATGCTTAGTGCTAATGATATGTGAGAATGTTAGATCTGATCTGTACAAACATGTTTAGTGCTTGATCTGTTAGATCTAGTCTATTTACCTATGCTAAGTACTTAAATACATTATATCAATATGAATGTTGCGAAGCTCTATTTTTTCAGTGAAGTAAATATTGATTGCATATTAAGGAACTGATGGTGCTAAGTGCTCTATTAAGTATCATAATCACATATCTATGTCCCAGCTAAGGTTGTAGACACCTGAGTCTCGCAACCACCCCTACCTCTACCTCGAGTGAGACTTCATCTTCTTTGCAGGTGTTTCCAGAAGGGCCCGTAGTTAGAGTTTTGTTGGTGCATTGTTGTAGCCTTGAACCCTGGGTCTGCCCTCGTGCCAACAATCAACCATAGTTGTTGATATTTGAGTCGATGAGATCTGATGATATAGAATAATTGCAATATTGGGAACAACACGTTGTTTAATTCTCCTTTTGTTCTCTGCAATCCATCCTTGTCATTGATCTGGCACTTGGGTATCCAACGGTCTTGACTTGTCCTATGGGGATTTCGATCCCGATCATGTTTTTTCACTGTTATTTATCTTCTAAGCTTCATGTGCATCATCTCTTCTCAACTTATGATCTTCATTCGCTAACCCTCGTGAGATTTTTAATATCTTCATACTGTCATACTGCATATATTTATTTGAGATGAGCTCTGCATACGGTTATATTGTTTGAAATCAATGACAACACATTAATCAATAATGACACTATGTCCAACAATGATAAGCAATATGTTCAGATACCTTCTAGGAAACCTAATCTTTGGGTTTAGAAGAATCATCCACTAGAACAAATTATTAGAGATAAAAATGTAGGAATAGAAACTAGATGAAGAAAACCATACATCAAAACAAAGACATCTAGCACTATTATCCATAGTTGAACCAAGAAGCTTTGATGAAGCCAACAATGATGAAAATTGGATCAAGGCTATGGAAGAAGAACTAAATCAAATAGAGAAGAATGAGACATCGGAACTGGTTCCAATACCTAAGAAAAAAAATGTGATTGGTACAAAATGGGTGTTCAAAAACAAACTAAATGTAGATGGATAGTTAACCAGAAACAAGGCAAGGCTACTATGCAAAGGATATGCTCAAGTTGAAAGAGTATATTTTGAAGAAATGTTATCTCCTATTTCCAGAATGGAAGCAATCAGAATGATATTGGCCTATGCATGTTCCAAAAGAATTAGATTATATCATATGGATGTAAAATCATCATTTCTAAATGGATAATTAGAAGAAAAAGTCTACATAAACTAACAACTAGAAGGGTTTCTATTATCAAAAAGAGAATATTATGTTTTCATATTGAAGAAAGATCTATATGGACTCAAGAAATCCCCTATATCCTAGTATTCAAGATTGGACAAGTACTTACATCAACAAGGATTCATAAATGTAAATGTACATAGCAATCTCTACATAAAAGTGGATCAGAACAACATGCTTATCATTGAAGTATATGTCGATGACATCATATTTGGAAGTGACAATGACAGGTTGAGTAAAATGTTTTCCAAATACATGCAAAATGAGTTTGAAATTTCCCTACTTTGTGAGTTGACTTTCATTTTGGGAATCCAAATATCTTAGTTATATGAAGGTATTTTCATTTCCGAAACCAAGTACATCAAAGAAATGTTGAAGAAGTTTAAACTGGAAGATTGCAAACCTGGAAGTACCCCTACGGTTACTAGTTGCAAGTTGAGTGGAGTTGATGAATGTAAGGAAGAAAATTATATAATTTATAGATCGATGATTGGAAACCTACTCTATGTGAAATCCTCAAGACCAAATGTGATGCAAGCAGTTGGACAGGTTGCAATATTTCAAGTAGCAATGAAGGAAACTCATGTTATGGAATTAAAGAGGATATTCATATATCTCAAAGGAACAATAGAGTTTGGATTGTGGTATCTAAAATGGAATGATATGACTATGGTCACCTACACAGATGTAGATTGGGTAGGAAGAGTTGATGATAGAAGAAGTACTAGTGGAGCATCCTTCTACTTAGGTGATTGTCTGGTATCCTAGTTAAGTAAGAATCAATCCTCAGTATCCTTGTCTATGGAAGAAGTAGAATATATTGCAGTAGTAGCATGTTGTACTCAGGTCCTCTGGATGAAGCAAATGTTGCAAGAAATACAAGTAAAATATAATGATCCTATTTTGATATTTTTTGACAATAGCAGTTCTATAAGTATCTCCAATAATCCAATGATGCATTCTGGTACAAAACATATTTCGATCAAGTTCCACTTTATGCAGGAACAAGTAACAAACAATAATACCAAGTTGGAGTACAATGGGATAAAATAATATTTTGTAGATATCTTCACCAAAACTCTCCCAAGAAATACATTTGAGTATCTTAGACATAAACTTGGACTAGTTTCTACCCCACATTGATCTAAAAAGAATCTTGTAAAGAAGACAGGGGGATAAAAATCATCAAGGGGAGTTACCATTTGTCATTGATGTCAAAGGAGGAGAGAAAGAGAATTGGTATGAAGACAAGGGGAGTGCATGACGACAGGGGGAGCATGAATTTTTTCATGCTCCCCCTGTCGACATTACCTAGAGGTAATGGAATAGTTGAAGACAAGGGAAGTGCATGACGATAGGGGGAGCATCAATTCCAAAGGGGGAGATAGTTGGGAAATTGCTTATCATTGATTTCATCCTTAGAAGAAGTTCAGAAGACTCTATAGGTAATGGGTGTATTTGAAGAAGTCTCCAAAGAAGTTCCCTTATGGTTTTGGCATGTTTACAGGTAGAGTGTGCTTATCATTGATGGAAATAATAGCAGCGACGATGGTATGTTTACAGGCAAGAAAAGAGGCAATGATGGAAAACAAGGAAAGCATAAGTTCAGAAGAAGAAGTGAACAATGTGAAAATCAAACCCCAGGAGGAATAATGTGAGTATGAAAAGGTCAAGTATTGGAAAGAAGCGTAATCTTAGGAGGAGAAGTGAACAGTATGCAGAGATGAGAAAGCTCATAAGAGATAGCAGTTTCCAGAATCGCAGACGAGGTCCAAGTCATCAGGACTTGTATAAGGATCAAAGGTTGAGGCCTTTGACACTTAGACATTCTTCCAAGTCAGGAGGAAGTGTAAGCTTAGGACGAGGAGTGATAGTGGGCATCAGATCAGTGTCTAGACAGGAGGAGAGCACAAAAAGATCGATTCATCGATCTGCGAACATGATCAATGAACAATGTTTAGTTCGGGTCTAAATATGCGAGGAGTTTACACTCAGGAAAGTTTGAAATTTGAAATCTCTGGAATGCGAAGTTTCATCAACTGTCGGATCAATTTCGAGTGGAAGGACAGGATAAGATAGCAAAGTTGAATCGTATAAATATTGAGTCATCGATCCAAGATTCTGATCAAATAAATAACATTCACTTCAGATATAGAGATGCGAGGAGGTTACACTCCTGAAAGTTTGAGATTTGAAAAACCTGAAGCCCAGAAATTCGAAATGAATAATAACCGTCGAATTTGGAGATTAGATAATGATCGTTAGATCAAGGATATCTATGTAAGTAGATTACGTCAGCAAATCTCATCCTCAAGGACATGTGGTAGACCATGTCAGTAGACCAGGTCAGCAAGGACATGTGGTAGACCATGCCAGCAAGGACACGTGGTGCAATCAGACAATGACAAGTGTCAATTTGATTCGGCATTTTAGGTACGTGGAAATCACAAATATGAGTGACATGTGGTCGCTGCTCGACTCATGACACATCATTGAGTGACACAAGAGTTACATCACTCTAGGAGTTTTACTTTGGGAGTTTTACCACCAGTACTTTCCCAAAGACCCGAAGTACCGAATGCTGAAGACCCGAAGTGGATACAGGTCGTATGATATGAAGATCACTTTAGGTGTATTCTCGATCATTGATCATGCAGCAAGATACGTGTCAATGGATTGTGAACTCCGGGTGAAACTTCTTCAGGAAAATGTGAAGGAGAAATATTTGAGATTTCCAAAGGCCAAAGTCCCGAAGCAGAGGATATCCATTGGATTAAATAGGACACACGTCAGTAGAATTTTATCTCCAAGAAAATGCGAAGGAGAAAGGTTTGAGATTGTCAAAGTGTCGAAGTCCTGAAGTGAACGAGGACTGTTGATTCGAGGTGAAAACATGGAAGGAATTTGTGTACTCCAGCTAAAATAATTCTGAGCAAGCGGAGGTTGAGAATTGAAATCTCTGAAGTCCGAAGATCCGACGAAGATCTCGACCGTTGATATGAGAGGGACACACGTCATTGGATCGTGGAATCTGGGTGAAATTCTCTGGGAGAAAGAAGAGTTTGAGAATTGAAATATCTGAATTCCGGAGACCCAAAGGAGATCCCAACCATTGATTCGAGAGGGACACGCATCGTTGGATCGTGGACTCTAGGCGAAATGCTTCGGGAGCAAGCGAAGTTTGAGAATTGAAAGGCCTGAAGGACGGACTCATGGAGGAAATCCTAAAGGTTGATTGAAGAGGACATATGTCAGTAGATCTTCCACTCTGGAAGATATCCAGTCAGCAACAACAGGGTTTGAGATTTGAAACTCCCAGAGCTTGGATCATGAAGTAAATATTAGTCGTTGATGTAGGAAGGTGAGATCTGGTCCACAGACTTGAGAGGATATATATCAACCGTCCATTCAGGATCCCCATCAATATCGTGAGATCGACGGTCGTACTTCATTGCGGGGCTAGAACATGCTTGGGCCTTAGTATTTCGTAAGCAGGCAACAATCGAAACCATGGTTTTGGAGAAAGGATGCATGGAGGTTCGTAGTGAATTGCGGGGTGAAAAGTGGGTTTCCCTGAAACTGCTTATGGATGTGCCTGCAATCGCATGGTCACATGAATCCCATAGTCCAAGGTCATATCATGAAATGGAGCCAACGCTCACTACACAAAAAACAGGAAGTGCCTTTTGAATAAGTGCTTGGTCACTGTCGGTGGTCATGTGAAGGAAGGCGCTTAGAAGTGAAAGAATCCATAGTTAACTGGCTCTAACTGAAAAAGAAGATGAAGAGTCTCGACTGCCATAGAAGTTAAGGAATTTCATCATAAATCCCGGTGATGATGAACTCATTGAGCTAACCACTAGGGAGGATGAAGAGTTGCCATGATGATCAGGCAGAGGACTCGACGTGACAAAACAATGCAGAACATAGAAGTGAAAGTGTACTGTGAATTAGCTATGCGTTTATGAGGAAGAGTTGTAATAAACAACCACAAGGGAAAAACAATGACATTGTAAAGAGCATGTAGAGGCATTGCACATAGGATGCAGTTGGTGCACAAAGAATATAAAAATGCAGAACATAGAAGTGATGGGTGCTGCTATTGAGTGTAGTTCATGTGGGTAGAAGCATGTTGACCTTGATGTGGGCACTACCATAAGACAGTACATAATATAGAGGATTGTCCATAGTTAATTGAAAAGTAGGAAGCTTGCGACATGAGGTAATGTGGTGATAATATGGTGAACTCTTAGCCCATGATTCTTGTGTGTAGGAGCCGAAGCGCACAGAAGAGGTGTGGTGCATAGAATGGAAAGAAGACACATAGCATAAATCGCAGAAGAATAAAGGAATAGAAATGCATATCTAAGAGAAGAACAGAAAGCGCAACAGATGCGAGGAGAGAGACACTGATGTAGGCAGAGCAGAACAGTGTAGCAGAACAGTGATGAGACTGGTAAGACATAGATAAATGTTGTATCATTGTGATAAATTCAAGAAAGCAAAGATATATATTTCAGGGTGGTAGGGAGGTGCTAGGGAGGATTGTTTTCCTCGGATTTTCAAGTGGGTTCTTGAACACAAGGAGTTGTAGCTTCCATCTGGTTGCAGCTAGAAAAAGCAAGGTGGCAGGGTGGTGCAAGGGAGAACTATTGTTCTTAGTTATACAGGTTGGTGCCTGTGTAACTAGAAGTTGGTACTTCCATCCAGTTGGTGCTAGAACACTCAAGGAGTTGGTGCTTCCTTCTAGTGGGTGCTAGAGAAACCAAGGAGTTGGTGCTTCCTTCTAGTGGGTGCTAGAGAAAATAGAGAGTTGGTTCTCTCAGCAAGTTGCAGCTTGAAAAACAAAGGTGGTAGTCTCACAATGAGTTGGTTCTCATAAGAATGATAATGTACATAAAATAAAGATTACTTGTCATATCAAGAAGAAGAGGTTTTTCCCTTTATGGATTTCCTCATGAAATATATGTCTCTGTATATTTCATGTGTGTGATTGATGTTGAATATTCTATTGCTTACCTCCCAACATTATTGTGATTATCATTGAGTGATTTGTAAATGTTTTAAAATAAGCATAATTGTTTAAGCACGGTAACAACTGATTCACCCCCCCCCCCTCTCAGTTCTCCAACAATTGGCATCAGAGAAAGTTCCCTTTATTTAAGGGTATATCCTAGAGCTTAAACATGACTAGCCATGGAGGAACTTCAACCAATAATCCCCCACTGTTCAATGAAACAAACTTTGGCTTCTGGAAAGTTAGGATGAGAACATACATAATGGATTTAGGTGCAGATGTCTGGGATGTGGTAGAAACTAGTTATGTAAATCCGGTTGTACTAGCTTCCAAGGATGACAAGCTAGAATTCATCTTTAATGCTAAGGATATGAATGATATTTTGAGTGGGCTTGCAGAAGAATAATTTGTAAAAGTTATGCACTTAGAATCTGCCAAAGCAATGTGGGACAAACTCATTAGCAGTTATGAAGTAAATGAGAAGGAAAAGGATTCCAAGCTTCAAACCTACAAATTACAGTTTGAAAAACTAAAGATGAATAAGGATGAGATAGTTAATAAATTTTTATTAAGAGTTAAGGAGCTTGTGAATTCCATGAAAGGTCTTGGTGAGAATATTGATGACATATTATTAGTTCAAAAGATCTTAAGATCTCTGCCTGATAGATTCAATCCAAAAGTTTCTACAATAGAAGAAATGAATGATCTTAAGACTTTGTCTATTGATCAAATCCTAGGAACTCTAACTGCTTATGAAATGAGGATTAGTAAAGATAAATATACCACTAGAGAAGCATCATTTAAAGCAGACAAGAATGAGGATTTTGAGCTGGATGAAATTGAAGAAAAAATTGTGAGAAGACTAAAGAAAGGATCAGGAAAGTACCAAGTCAAGTTTCCCTTCAAATGTTTTAACTGTGGAAAGATAGGTCACTTTGCATCTAAGTGTCCACACAAGAAGAAGGACCAGAACTCTGAAGGAGAAGAGAAGTACAAATCCAAGATATTTGGTAAAAATAAAATTTTATGTGTAAACAATGATGACTCTTCAGAAGACACAGATAGTGACTCTTCCTATGAATATACGGTTAATGACTTTGTGCTTATGGCCAAAGAGGATTATGATAATGAAATCACATGAATTAATTTAAATATTGAATAAGTTGTGTTTGAATTGGAAGGAGAGTTGATCAGTGCTTTAAAACATATTGACAGACTCAGACATAAGAAGAGAAAACAAAAATAATTATTGATATAGTTCAAGAAAGGCAGTAAAAAACCTAAGGAAGACTTTTCCCTGCTAAAATTGGAATTAGAAGAGGCAAAGAAAATTGAAGACATTCTGAAACAACAGTTATCAGAAAAGAAGGAAATATGTGAAGCTCTAGAAGAAGAAGTAGTGAAAAATAGGAAAGAGTTGGAGAAGTTTCAAGCCTTCTATCATCAGAATATTCCAAGTATCAAAGCCTTAGAAGGATTAGCCACCATTCTGAATCAGCAAAGGAATCCAAAGTTGAAAACTAGTTTGGGTTATGAAGAGGGATCAAGTAGTGCTCAACAAAGAAACAAAGAATGCATCAAGTTTGTCAAATATACAACCAATGACAACATCAAACCTGTAGAAACAAAGGAAGATAATCAACCACCAACGAGGAGTAAAGAAAAAGGTGCAAGAACTGAATCTGTAGAACAAAGAAATAATACACCCTCTTCTCAAGGAAATCATCAGCATGGAAGAAATCGATCTTCTCAAAGAAGACAACCATTTTCTAGGTACAAAGATTTTTTCTATGGATATTGTTTCTATTGTTCTAACTTTGGCCACAAAGTTGTAAATTGTTCCTTAAGATTTAGACATGAGAAATCAAGACACCCAAGGAATAAATATTTTCCACAACAGAGAATGAGATAGACAAGTAACAAACAAACACAGATTGCAATTTGTCAAATTAATTTTAGAGACATGCAACTGAGGAGGTCAAGAAATAATGAACATCCAATGAGTAGACAATGTTACACCAATCACTTTGACCTATTGAAAAATGAGCTCAAATGCTATAACTGTCACAACTTCTGTCACAAGGTTTCACATTACCATATGAAGAATTACAAAGAATATCCGAGGATAAAGCTCTTAGCTAGAAAGGCCAGCACATGGAAAAAGAAAGATAGTGAAAAATGTGGTCTAGTACTTTCAACTCAAAAACAAAAGGACTCCTAGAATATAGATAGTGGATGTTCCAAGCACATGACTAGAGAAAAGGATAAGCTTCTTCCTATAAGTAAAAACAAAATAGGAAATGTGATCTTTGAAAATGATGAACCAGGTAAAATCAAGGATAAAGGGATGGTGAGTTTGAGTAATGGCAAAGGAGATTCCCAGGATGTTCTGCTTGTAGATGGTCTGAAACATAATTTGCTCAGTATAAGTCAAATGTGTGATATCGGTTGTGAAGAGATGTTCACGTCCAAATATTGTAAGGTAAAAAATGTAAACTTGGGGAAAGTGGTGGCTAAAGGCATACAGACAGATAATGATGTTGATATTGAATCCTCCTATGAAAGAAAAGAAGAAGTAGAAGAAGATTCATGTCATAAGATGGAAGCAAAAGTTGTGAATCTTAGAATGAAGGTTGAGAAGTCAAACACCCAAATCAATCTCTTGAATAGTTCCATGATCCTGGCTAAGATCTTGGATAGTCAGAAATCATCAAATGATAAATCCGGTCTTGGATACAACAAGGAAGAAATCAGTACTCCTAAGAAACCTGATGCAAGTCCTTCATTTGTAAAAAGGGAAAGCAGGTATGAGAGTGTTTGTAATGGTTTTTTCTTTTGATGAATATGGTCATAAAAGCCTTATATTGTAGGCATCATGGAAGAAAAATGAATTTGTTGTAATAGAAGATAAGAGAAGAGTGATAGGGGGAGTCATTCAACTATGACAAGAAAAGGTTGATGAAGGAGTCCCAGTAAGAGAGGTGAGAAATATTGAGTTTTCTACAGAGGACATAGCTGCAACTGAAGATGAACATGTCCAAGAATCAGAAGGAGAAGACTATGAGTTAGATACAAATACTCTGCAAGACTCAAATAAGAGAATCCATTTTGTCAAGGGGAGTATGTATTAGCTGAATATCAGATACCTCCGACAAGTACTGCAACAGCTCAGGGGGAGCATGTTTTCTTTGACATTGATGTCAAAGGGGGAGAAACTGTGTGTACTGGATGCTACAGTTGGATTTCTATGTAGAATAGTGCATTCCTTCAGGGTTTCCATCAATTCTAAAGGGGGAGATTGTTGGCATGTTAACAGGCAGAGTGTGCTTGTCATTGATGGCAAGAACAACAGTGACGATGGTATGTCTACATGCAACAAAAGCAACAATGATGGAAAACAGGGAAAACATAAGTTTAGAATAAGAAGAGAATAGTATGAAAATCAAAGATCGGGAGGAATAACATGAGTATGTAGAGATCAAAGATCGAAAAGAAGCGTAATCTCAGGAGGAGAAGTGAACAGTATGCAGAGACGAGAAAGCTCAGAAGAGATAGCAGTTTCCAGAAGCCCAGACGAGCTTCAAGTCATCAGGACCTGTAGAAGGATCAAAGGTCAAGGCCTTTGACACTTAGACATTCTTCCAAGTCGGGAGGAATCATAGGCTCAGGAGGAGGAGCGATAGTGGTTGTCGAATAAGTGTCCAAATGGGAGGAGTGTGTAGAAATATCTTGTCGTCAATATGAGAACATGATCGATGAACAACATTTAGTTCGGGTCTAAAGATGCGAGGATTTTACACTCAGGAAAGTTTGATATTTGAAATCTCCAGAATGAGAAGTTTCGTCAGCCATCAGATCAATTTCGAGTGGAAGGACAGAATAAGATAGAAAAGTTTCATTCCATAAAGATCAAGTCGTCGATCCAAGATCTTGATCGAATGAACAACATCCACTTTGGATATAGATATGTGAGGAGGTTATGCTCCTAAAATTTTGAGATTTGAAAAACCCGAATCTTGAAAATCGGAAACGAATAAGGACCGTCAGATATGGAGATCAGACAATGACAGTTATATCAGGGACATCTACATTAATAGATTACATCAGCAAATCTCATCCTCAAGGACATGTGGCAGACCACGTTAGCAAACCACGTCAACAAGGACATGTGGCGCAATCAGAAAATGACAAGTGTCAAGTTGATTTGGCATTTCAGGTACATGGAAATCACAAATACAAGTGACACATGGAACCTTATCGACTCGTGACACGTCATCAAGTGATGCAAGAGTTAAGTCACTCCAGGATTTTTTATTCAGGATTTTTACCACAAGTACTTGCCCAAAGACCCAAAGTCCTGAATGTCGAATACCCGAAGTGGATATGAGTCGTCCGATCTGAAGATCACTTCGGGTGTATTCTTGATCATTGATCGTGTAGCAGGATACGTGTCAACGAATCATGAACTCCGGGAAAAAATTCTCTGGGAAAATAAAAAGGAGAAAGATTTGAGATTGTCGAAGGTCAAAGTCCTAGAGAGGAGGATAGTCATTGGATTAAAGAGGACATGCGTTAGTATATTTTCATCTCTGGTAAAATGCGAAGGAGAAAGGTTTGAGATTGTCAAAGTGTCGAAGTCCCAAAGTGAAGGAGGACCATTGATTCGAGGAGGACACATGGCAGGAATATGTGGACTCCTGCTAAAATATTTATGAGCAAGCAGAGGTTGAGAATTGAAATCTCTGAAGTCTGGAGACCCGAAGGAGATCTCGACCGTTGATTTTAGAGGGACACGCGTCATTGGATCGTGGACTCCGGGTGAAATGCTCCGAGAGAAAGCAAAATTTGAGAATTGAAATCTCTGAAGTCTGGAGACCCGAAGGAGATCTCAATCGTTGATCCGAGAGGGACACATGTCATTGGATTGTGGACTGTTGTTGGGTATTCTACCCTACGGACTAATAATCTAGGGCTCTAAACTTATACGCAGAAAATGACCCTTAAGACTTAACTTTTGACCTTCTACCCGAAGCTGAAACCCCTTTCTTCACATGCATACAAGAGAAGAATAAACCAACCTTTTTCTGGACGGCTGAAGTAGATCCTCCGTTGAGTTTCTTGTCCTTTTGTCGCTGCTGCTCCTTCCACAAAGCTTCCTGCAATCAAACAATACTATGCATGCATGCTACTGATCTATTATAGGGTTAGAGATAAAAACATAAATCAAATATCATATATGAGATTCATGTATGCGGGACGGGAAAAGTATCTTTTTTCATTAGCTTCAATACAAATCAACTTACAATGATTTCTAAGGTCGGTCACCGTTCCACGATTCTGATCATGGGCTCTTCCTCTTCGTTTTTGTCCTCCAACTGCTACTTCTTGAGTTTCTCCTAAAGCTTGAGGCAAAGCTAAAGGGTTGGGACAAAACTGGCTTGGCAATTTGGCAGAGTTCCTTTACTATATTTTTTCCTCCTCTGACTAGTACTCCTACCCCTCCTTTTATAGGCTAGGAAGAGCTAGGGTTTTAGTCGAACTCTCGGCCATGCATGGCGGAGAGTTTCAGTTAACTGACAAAAAGCCCCGAGTCTC
>JZKD02S0100136.1:641628-661847 GCA_000966675.3 Picea glauca
TGCAGTAAGAGGACATCAAGTGGATGCCCGCGCCCAGTGAGAAGTTAGGGCGCGGGTTGCTTGTTTTGAGTGGTTTTTTGAGGAGTTACTCAGCATGGCTTTGGCTAGGAAGAGGTATGAGTTGGCCTAATTCCAGGTAAACCTGTATGGTGCATTTTAGGGTTATAACATGGACTCTAGGTGAAATGCTCTGGGAGCAAGCAGAGTTTGAGAATTGAAAGGCTTGAAGTTTGGACTCATAGAGGAAATCCTAACAGTTGATTGAAGAGGAAAAATGTCAGCAGATCTTCCACTCTGGAAGATATCCAGTCAGCAGCAATAGGGTTTGATATTTGAAACTCCCGGAGCCCAGATCACGAAGTAAATATCAGTCATTTATGTAGGAAGGTGAAATTTGGTCCACAGACTTGAGAGTACAGATCTGAACCGTCCATTCAGGCTTCATTGTGGGGCTAAAACATGCTCGAGCCTTAATTTTTCGTAAGCGGGCCGCAATCGAAACCACGGTTTTGGATAAAGGACACATGGACACTCGTAGTGAATTGTGGGGCAAAAAGTGGGTTTCCCTCAAACTTCTTATGGACGTACCTACAATCATGTGGTGACATGAAGATAATAGAACAAGGTCATATCGTGAAATGGAGCTAGCGCTCACTAGACAGAAATAGGGAAGTGCCTTTTGAATAAGCACTTGGTCACCATCAGTGGTCATGTGAAGGAAGGGGCTTAGAAGCCAAAGAAGCCATTTTTGACTGGCTATAATTGACAGAGAAGATAAATAGTCTCGACTACCAGAGAAGCTAAGGAATATCATCATAACACCTAGTGATTATGAATTCATTGAGCTAACCACCAAGGAGGACGAAGAGTTTCCATGATGATCAGGTAGAGGACTCAACGTGACAAAAACATCCAGAATAGAGAAGTGAAAGTGTACTATGAATTAACTATGCGTTTATGAGGAAGAGATGTAGTAAACAAACACAAGGAAAAAACAGTGACGTTGTAAAGAGCATGCAGAGGCATTGTGTATAGGATTCAGTTGGTGCATAGAGAATATAAAAATGTAGAACAAAGAAGAGATGGTTGTTGCTATTGAGTGTGGTTCATGTGGGTAGAAGCATGTTGTGTGCAGGAGTTGAAGCACACAGAAGAGACGTGGTGCATAGAATGGAAATAATACAGAGAGCATAAAGCACATAATAAGCAAGGAACATAAATGCATATCTGAGAGAAGAATAGAAAGCGCAGCAGACGCGAGGAGAGAGACACTGGTGTAGGCAGAGAAGAGTAGTGTAGCAGAACAATGATGATATTGGTAAGCCATAGATAAATGTTGTATCACTGTGATAAATTCAAGAAAGAAAATATTTATATTTCAGGGTGGTAGGGAGGTTCTACAGAGGACTGTTGTCCTCATATTTTCAAGTGGGTTCTTCAACACAGGGAGTTGTAGCTTCCATCTGGTTGTAGCCAGAAAAACCAGGGTGGCAGGGTGGTGCAAGGGAGAACTATTGTTCTCTGTTATACAGGTTGGTGCCTGTGTAACTGGAAGTTGGTGCTTCCATCCAGTTGGTACTGGAACACTCATGGAGTTGGTGCTTCCTTCTAGTGAGTGCAAGAGAAACCAGGGAGTTGTTTCTTCCTTCTAGTGGGTGCTAGAGAAACCAGAGAGTTGGTGCTCTCAGCAAGTTGCAACTTGCAAAACAGAGGTGGCAGCCTCACAATGAGTTGGTTCTCATAAGAATGATAATGTACAGAAAATAAAGATTACTTATCATATCAAGAAGAAGAGGTTTTTCCCTTTATGGGTTTCCTTAGGAAATATCTATCTCTGTATATTTCATGTGTGTGATTGATGTTGAATATTGTATTTATTACCTCCCTACATTATTGTGATTGTCATTGAGTTCTTTGTAAAGAGTTTAAAGTAAGCATAATTGTTTAAGAACGATAACAATTGATTCACCCCCCCCCCCTCAGTTGTCCAACATATGGCGCATCTTTAAGCATGGCCCTCACAAGAAGAATCTTTGAAGAAGTATACAAGAAGCCCTTGAAGTATGGTTAAGTGGTTAAGTAGTTATGAATCTCCAAAGGAGTGGTAATGAAGCTCGAAGTTGATTGGATAAAACGAGGGTGAAGGGCATTACAAATACATGAAAAAATATCATATATGGATAGTCTGTGTCATGCCGTTTACAATGGTAGGTGGAATGTCATGTGGTTCCTCGTGGTTGATAAGTGATACATTATTAAAGATGAAGCCCCGAAGTATGGTTTAAAATCCTTAAAAATTTACAACAAAAAATTATAAGTCGGCCTCAAAATCAGGAAATGGAGAAAAATGGTTGCAACAAGAAGTTACAGGTCAACCCTAAAGTCAAATAAAGAATTTACTTGGAAGGTTATAAATACACATCAAAGAGCCTCACATAATCACCTAGAAAGAAAGAAAGTATTTGATCCCTTAGTGAATCTAAGGTAGTGAATCCGAGGTAGCAGAGGAGTGTAACCCTAATTGAGAAAATCCCCACAGGTTAGGTATAGGTTTTCCTGTGTGGCCCCCACAGGTTGCATAGGGCTTGTAAAGCGAGGCCTCATGAGTTTCCCAATTTCTTCAATGAGGTTGAACGAAAGGTTGGAGAAGGAGCTACCCTATTTAAGTTGAAGTTGAGCAAGGTTAATTGGTATGTGATCTTATGTATCAGGATCTTATATGATAAAAAGTATGGTTTTCTATATGTCTTGAAGTTGCATATTGATGTTATGGTATGTGATTTGAGGCATATCTTAGAGGTATTTGGCACATGGATAGAGGCATAACTTGGTGATTTTTGGCATATGATTTGAGGGACATGGCACATGCTTTGTTGTACATCTTAGAGATTATGGTACATGGTTGAGGCATGTCTTGGTGATGTTTGGTACATGTTGTGAGAAATGCTCTTGGTGATATTGGCATAATTCTTATGTGGTTATTGAGGTGGATTTGGTTTTGATGATGATGATGTATCAGTATCAATGACAGTAATAGTGAAATATTGAGTCTCCATTTATATTCAAGGGTGGAAGGAATGGGAAAGGAAAGGGAGTTGTAGCTTCCCTCATGTTGGATCCTATAAACTAGGGGGTTGGAGCCTCCTTCTAGTTAGAGTTGGAGAATCTAGGGAGTTATAGATTCCTTTAGGTTGGAGATTGTAAATCATGGGTTTGGTGCCTCCTTCCAATTGATGATGGTGAATTTTGGAAGTTGGTGCTTCCTATGAATGCAATCTTCTGATGTATAAGAAAGCATTATCTGGTTTTCGCCTATCTGGGTTTCCACATAAAATTCTTTTGTATTGTGTATTTGTGGTTATATGTTTATAGTGTATTGAATTCAATCATAAGTGATAAACTTTTGATATCTTAAATTCTTTCATATTGTGATTAAAAGTGTTAAAATGTTCCTAATACTTATTCACCCCCCTATCAGTATTAGTGAATAGCCCAACATTTGTAGCTTTCAAAATAGGTTGGGTTGCATTCCATTAGGATGTTGGTAATGAAATATGAGTTGAAAGGACCACAACGTTTTCCTACTCTTCTAGAATCCTCTACCACATGAATATATTTCCATTTTATATTAAAAGAACTATTATATAACTTGATATTATTCAAAATTTTATGGAACCTGTTGTAACTTGAGACCATTTTCAACAAATATTTTGACTACAAGATGGCCCTTATAGCCATAGGGGGCTCCCTCATCAAATTATATCAATTGAGTTCCCAATGTCACTGACCAACAACTTTAAACTTTAAGCCCAGGTGCTAGATTTGAATGTGTAAGGCAAAGGATAAATGACAGCAGACTGGAAATAAATAATTGTAATCCTATCATACTAGAGGATTAATCCATTGTGCATGGAGTCTCGTACAATAGAGCATAATAGTTGGTATTTGAAAGGTGGAAGAAGAGGAGAAAAACATAAAATCTCTATCTTAATAGTGAGTAAGGAAGTCACCATCAATCTAAGATGAAGAAGGGTGAGGTGTTGGGAATTAGAGAATGAATAGAACAAAATATAAGTGTATCAGTTGAGTACTTATCAGTAAATTCAACAACTAACACTTACATAATAACTTGTGTACAATCCTTAAATAACACTAGTGTTGGGCGTACCAAATTAATGTCTTAAGCATAAAACATATGATTGTGAATTACAAGTTAATCTTAGAAGAACATAGATGAAAATATAAGAAAGATTAACACAGAAAATAAGAGAGAAAACATGGCTCTACTAAGAATGAGCTATGAATCCATGAATTAGTTTTTTATCTTCAGAAAATCAGAACATCCTTATAGGATTACAAAGAGTGCAGTCTTGTTGCCGAGAAAATCCTTATAAGTTGCTAACCCCCTGTTGTGCTCATTTCATCACTTGGGTGAGAAAAACAATGACACTTGCATGCCTAGTTGGGCCTGCTAGACAAGACATAAGTTCATGAGTGGGTTAAAAAATCCAAACACATGTAATAAATAAATAAGAAAACTAAAACAAATAAGAAAATAAAAACTAGAATGCATAAGAAACCTAGAACCATAAACAATCAACCAATGACCAAGATAATGCCACCAATGGATAACTATATTAGTTGGAAAAACATCGTAGAGAAAAATGAGACTTATGGGTCCCCTCTTCCTCCTTCAGAGGGATCTTGAGTTCCTTAATGGATATCTCTTCTTACAATGGAAGAAAAATGGCAAATGATGAATAAAATCAATGCCTATTCCCTCAAGAGGTGAGTGGAATGGCCTATTGCAATGGTTCTTGAATACTCCAAAGAGAAAAAAGGATTATCAAGGGAGGATTGAGGCAACATAACAATAATATGAAGATATTGGTTTCATAGTGCACCCATGGATTTCATTTATAACATTTCTTCAAGGAAAAATATAATTCATTCTTGGTGTGAACAAGGGGCCTTTTACGGCGCCCTTTGGCCCTTAACCAGCCCCCCATTCAGATTTCACTTAGATATGGAGGTCAAATCAGGTTGGGAGCTGGTCCCTAAGTGGTTGGGGGGTCGACAAGAACCATAAATGCATCATTCACATGAGTGCTCAGATTTTCTCATACAAAGTCACGCATTTGGCACATTGTGTGCTCTGAGGGCTTTGTTGGCCCGTGCACTATGTGTGCACTTCCTTTAGTGAATTTGCACATGTCAATTTTTCCCAATTGTATAGTTTTTTCCTTTTGAAATGTATTTGAGTGTTGTAGGTGAACTAATTGTTGTTGGAATTGATGTATTTATGTAATCATTTGTGTGCAATGTTGTGGATGAAATTTCAGTGATAACTAATGCCCCCTGATGTGTGAGGTTAGGAGCATACATATAGCCAAAATACATCAATGTTACTTCTTCTGAGAGTGCCATTGTAATGAAGAGTGTTGAGAGGAAATGCAAGAGCGATCTGTCATAGGGAGAGGGGAAAATGTGGGATCCAAACCTTTCTATAGGGAGACAAAAGAAAATATGTATACAAATGAGGAGGGCATGCCCCATGCTCATGTTATGTAACCCAAAATGTAAGACAATAAATGAAGATGTATATTGATGTAGATAAGTGCAGCGCCCTCTAGGGAGGTTGATAACGAAATATGACAATTTTGAATGGTGATCATACTATGAAGTGAGGCAAGGACACCTGTAAGAAGTGTCGATGAATCGTAGGAATTGATGGCCTAACAATAACAAATTCAAAGGTCTTCGGTTGGTATAAAACAACTGCAATAGTCACATAGTAAGAACCACCGTAACATGAGATTTTGCTAAAGTCGAATGTTATGGGGGTCAACAGAATCAAAGAGAAATGATGATTCTCTCTGTGTCATCTGAGACTCCTCATTGTAAAGGTAATGAGAGTCAAGATATTGTCTCCCTTCTGGAAACTGTGTTGATGTCGACAGAAAGGAAGATACAACTCTAAGAAGAAAAGGGCTTCATCAAATCTACTCAGATGAGATTATGAAATGGAAGGTAACATGGATGAATTAAATATGTGGTGAGACTCAAGACTGCCCTTGGTTTGGGAATGTTGAAGGATGATTGGCAACAATCGTAAAACTGTATCTAGTGTTAGGGGGATGACTAGATATAGGGTTAAACTGTGCCAGAGGCTTGACAAAGTGGACAAACTCAGAGATCAATGGTACATGGATTTTGGGATACTCGGGGTTCATGAATAATGTTGGAATGGAAAAAGGAGAGTGTATGCCCCAACCAAGGGTGAAATGGGTTGTGCTGCCAGGAAAAAAAGGTCATGAAGGATGATGACAAAAAGCTAAGTAAATGTTGGAAAGAAAGACTTTTTTACAATTACCAAATAAATAAAGAATAATTTGGGATGAGTGTACAAATATAGAAATAGGTGCCCCAGGGCAAGATGGTTTGGCATTTGAGGGTGCAGGTTGCAAAGAGAACTAGTGGAGGGTGGAGGCCCCATGGGTGGGTTTCTGTATTAGGTAAATGAATGGAGGGAAATCTGCATATGGTAAAACTGGTGGTGGGTGAGATGGAGGGATAATGATACTGCAGAGGTGAAGTCAATAGAACTGAGATGAGATAACCTGGGAGGCCATTGGGAAATATAGAAATATGATGAGAAGAAGTATGTGGCTTATTCTCGGAAGTGCATAAGACTATCGGGAATCCCATCCATAGGGGGTGAAAGCAGCATGGGTGTCAATTTACCAAGAGGAACTATGAATGGGACAACTCATGTGGGGGAGAGTGCTACCAGTTGACAATACCAAAATGCAGCAGAGGTTATGGCACTACAGAGCTATATGTAAGGATTCTATAGGTGAAACTTAGAGGGTGTGTTGGCTCTCGACCAAGTTTTAATGAAACCTTATTCTGGTTTGGACCACCTTTTGGAATTCGATGCGATGGTCGGAGATGGAGTTCCTAGGCGGAGATGAGATCATGGATATCACTTTTTTTGTAGGCTATGTGGACCCATCAAGGGTTTATTTAGGGTTTTGTAATGGGTTATGGGATGTCAACCCATGGGTTTACCCATGTTTAGGAATTTTTGTAAGGAATTGTAAAAGTATAAATATATAAGAATGTATGGTAGAAGTAAGTGATGTAAGAGAGAAGTCTTGGTAGCTAAGTGCAAGTAGTTTTGGGTTGCTTTGTGTAACATAATGTGTATGTAAGCCTCTATGCTCAATAGAGGAGTAAGGTTTGTGCCTTGACCTAGTTTTGGGAAGGAGGATCTGGTGTTCAATGCATAGATCTCATGTCTGATGCGAAGCTCGACTTTGTGTCTTAGTTCACATGAGAAAATGAATGTAAGAGATTGAAGAATAATAAATAAGATGAATTCGTTGGTGGATGTAGCCACACACTGGGGTGAACCACGTATATCTTGTGTCTTTGGTGTGCTTTGTGTTGTGTTATTCTTCTTATTTATCAACTTAGTTCCTTTTTTATTAGGTATGATAGATAGATTTGTTGGTTCTTAGTGCTTTATCATGTTAAGGATAA
This sequence comes from Picea glauca, assembly GCA_000966675.3. Classification (NCBI taxonomy): domain Eukaryota; kingdom Viridiplantae; phylum Streptophyta; class Pinopsida; order Pinales; family Pinaceae; genus Picea; species Picea glauca. The sequence continues at coordinate 649,174 of JZKD02S0100136.1, forward strand.
ATGGATGTTAGATCTAACTTAGTGCTATGTGCTAATTAGTTAAATTGTTTAATCTTTATTGTTACTGCATCGATCCATCTTTGGGTCTATTTTGTGATGTTACTAAAGCTAATGAACTAATGTATGTTGTTCCTAAGTGTTAATAGAATACTCTGTGAAGTGTTATTATCACAGATCTATGTCCCAACTTGGTTACAAACACCTACGTCCTTAATTGATTCTGGTATACCCCTATGCCAACAAATGATTCTGTTGTCGGGACCTGAAACTGTGATTACTGGGAACTGAAGTAAATAAAAGAGAAGCTATGTGCGTAGATATGCTACTATAGTGCACAATACTCTACTTGACTTGTGAATATTTTTGCTAAGAAAGAAATATGATTTGAAGAAAAGAGGTAAGATCTGAAAAGAGGTAAGTTTTGTGCTTTGATAAGAGAAAAATAGGTGAAAAGTTTTGTTTCGAAAGAATGAATCTAAGTATGTTTAATATATTATGTACTAGTCTAAAGGCTAAGGAATAGTGGAAGAAAGAGTTGATTTGAGTAAATTTAATGGAAATGAAGAAATATATGGTATTCCTATGCATAGAAAGTGTTTTTGGACTAATAAGTGGATGCAGGAACCTAGAAAGAATTTTTACAGATTGTAGGTCCAACACTGTAATTCTAGTACACAATACAAAAGAGGTTGGGGAATGATTAAGAGAAAAAGAGGATTAAATTTTTGTTATAACTGCAGAAGACCGGGACATCTTGCTAGGGAATTCCCTGGTACATGTCCTATTTTTCTTTGTTATAAGATCATTGGTCACGAGGTTGAGGATTTTCCAAGGATGATTGATAAAGTTGAACGACTGAACGTAAGACAAGAAAACTATGAAGAAAGTAAAGAGACTAAGACCTGGGATGTTTATAGGCAGAGTGTGCTTGTCATTGATGGCAAGAACAACAACGATGTTGGCAGGTTTACAGGCAGAGTGTGTTTTTCATTGATGGTAAGAACAACAATGGCGATGGCATGTTTACAAGAAAGAACAGCAGCAACGATGGCATGATTATAGAAAGAATGTGCCAAGAAGGCACCAGAAGTCTTTTGGGAAGATGTAGAAGAGAAAGCTAGAGAATCTCGGAACAGATAGTGCAGAGTTGCCCGCTGAGCACAAGTGTGCACCAGGGATGAGGTTAACTTCATTGCCAAATCTCAGGAGAGAGCATTTTGAGACGTGTAGACGAGATCCCATACATCAAGGGTTGTAGAAGGATCAAAGGTCATGGCCTTTGACACTTAGATATTTGAGAAAGCCAAAGTCTAGACAGGAGGAGCATGCAGAGGAGGAGATTAGATCTCAACCATTGGATCAGAGCGTGAAGTACTAGAAACCATTAGATCCAGTGGAGATGAAAGGAGGATAATCCCAGGAGTTAGTCAACACTCCAAAGTTGTGAAGAAATCCTAAACATTCATCTGGGAAGGACACATGGTAGCAAATAAAGTAGTGTTGGCCCTTGACCAAGTTTTGAGGAAAACTTGGTCATATTTGACCATTTTTGGGACTTCGAAAGCCATTCAAAGATGGAGCACCAGGCGAAGCAGATATCATGAGATCTTGATCCACTTTTTGGCCCCTTTTAGGGTTTTGGGTTAATTTAATGGGAAAGTGATGTCGGCTCGTGGGCTTACCCACGCTTAGGCCCACTTTTGTAATGTATAAATAGAAGGATATGCAATGTAAGAAGTAGTAGATATGATTGCTTAGTGCAATTGGTAGTGCATCTATGTTATGTCGAATAAGTTCTTTGTGCGAACTATGTAAGCCTTGCAAGGCTAAGTGCAAGTTACTATGTGGTTGATATAGAAAGCTAAGTGTTATAACACAAGGAAGAAGGATCTAGCAAGCTTCACAAATCTTTTGTCCGATACGAAGAAGGGTTTTGGAGGCTTTGTGCTTGTAACATCTTGAAGATGCTAATAAATAAGAAGATCTTGCGGACGTATCCCCAGGGGGGGGGTGAACCACGTAAATCTGTGTGTTATGCTCTATGCTTTGGTTCAATGTGTTTATCTTTTCTTATGATATGTGATTTGATATATCCACTTATGCTTTGTGCTTCTTAGATATATATGATTGTTAGATTTGATGTGTATGAGGATGCTTAGTGTTGATCTACTGGATATGATCTTGGTTACTATGGTTGTGCCGAAACACTGTAAATATGAGTATACACCACGAAGCTTTGTGTTGTCTGCGAAGTATAATAAGGGTTAGATATTGATGAATGATCTATGTTAAGTGCCCTGTAAAAGATATAATCACAAATCTATGTCCCAACTAAGGTTGCAGACACCTGAGGCTTGTAGCCACCCCTGCCTCTACCTCAGGTGAGACTTCATCTGCTTCACAAGTGTTGTCGAAAGAGCTGGTAGTTAGGGATTTGTTGGTGCACTCTTGAGTGTTGAACCCTGGGTCTTCCCCTGTGCCAACAAATGGTTCCATTTCTAGGACTTGAAACTGTCATTGTTGGGAATTGAGGAAGAAGAAAATTTGTGCAAAAGAAATCTCTATGCGTAGATCTATTGCCCTAGTGCACAACTTTTTACTCAACCTATAAAGATTTGTGCTAGAAATAAGGTCAGATCTGAAGAAAGGAATATCATATCTAAAGAAAATAAGCGAGATCTGAACACTCTCTGCTCTAATAAAAGTAAAAGTGATAATTTATGAAAGAAAGAGGCTAGATCTGCAGAAAAGAGGTAATATATGTAAGCCCTGTGCTCTAATAAAGGTAAGAATAGTTAAAAGTTCTTAGATCTGGAAGATTTGTGCTTTGTATAAGTAAGATAAGTGAAATTTTTTTGTTTCTAGAGCATGGATCTAGGTATGCTTGATAGATTCGGTCCTAGCTTAAAACCTAGGGCATCAATCGATGAAATAAAGTTTGATATGAATAGATATGATAAGCATAATGATAGATATGTTATACCTATGCATAGAAAGAATGTTTGGATTAACAAATGGATGTAAGAACCTAGAAATAATTTTTTGCAGGCTAGCTACCATGATCCTGGTGCACAGTACAGATGAAGTTGGGGATCATCTAAGAGAAAGAGAGGATTGAACCTATGTTACAGTTTTAGAAAACTAGGCCATCTAGCTAAGGAGTGCCCTAGTGGAAAGCCCAGTTGTCTCTGTTGAAAAGCTTTGGAACATGAAGTATTGGATTGCCCTATAATGATTTCTCAGCTTGAAAGAATGAATATGCATGAAGAAAACCCTAGAACAGCCCCAGAAATAGAAAAACCCCAGAAAGAATCAGAGAAAGTATTAATAAAGATGAAAGAAACCCTGAAGGAACATAAATATGTCTGATTACCAGAGATATTCAAATAAAAGGAACAAGTCGAAGAAAGGCTAGGGGAATTCGACATTGACTATATTCTTGATGAAGAAACATAAGTGAACATTATGCCAGAAAGAACTTGGGAAGCTATAGGGAAGCCTGCCATGATTCCTTCATTGGGAGGAATAAGACTATTCAGAAGAAAAATGATGATGTTATGTGGAAAACTTGCTCAGATACCTATGACAATCAATGGAACTTCAACAGAAGAAGATTTTGAGATTATCAAATTTATTGAGGATGGTGGCCCGTTCACTATGTTACTTGGAAAAACTTGGATTGAGAGAGATCAAGCCAGAAAGATGGAAAAATAAAAGTTATTACAATAGAAGAGACAAGAGATAAAATATTTCATGACCAGAAGGATCACATAGTTGATTGAGGAATATGAGAATAAATCAAAGTTATTTGACACTAGAATCTTGGATGTCAAAGAATTAGGGGACTCACAAAATATTGGAGTATTTGTACCATAAATAGACGAAGTAGTTCTCCTGATTCTTGGGAAAGAACCTCAACAGGGTGAAGTGACTATGCCCAAGGAAAATAAGAATCAGAACGAGAAAATAACTACCGAGACGAAGCTCATAGGGAAGAAGGTTACAAAGATAAGTAAAAAGAGAGATCAGATTGACAAGCTACAGAGGGTTCTAAAGGGAACCTCTCCGAAAGAAACTTTTCAAAATTAGAGCTTCGTCGGGATATCATAACAATGACATGGGTCACTTCGCCATGGTGAAGCAATGTAGCCGTTAGATGTCGATATATCTGTTCGACTGCCACTCTGAACAGCTCGAAAAGAATTGATGGCTCATCACCAGACCATTAGACCATTCCATAATGGACAAAACTAGAGTTGAGGAAGCCCCATATCCATTGCAAATGATCTGTTATAGAGTTACTTACTTAATCCATCGCGCCATGCACGGAATACACTTTTTCTAATCGTGAAATTGAGTCCGTAGACTACCTGAATTGTGAACAGTGATTACACTGCCCTTAATAAATACCTTACTACATTACCTACATTACTTTGAGAACCCGAGCTATTGATCCTAAGTGTATATGTTCGATGAATTTAGTATAGTTGAAGAATCTGTAAGAGAGGTACTTGCTAGCCTCAAAGCTGAAAGAGTCATGTCGGAGCAAGGATTGTCTAAAGGTTTACAGACATCATTGATGAGAGGAGTGCAAGCCTCCCCATCGATTGATTGAGTAGGAACATCTTGAGACGGTGTATAAAGAAGAACCAAACATAAATACGATATGGCCAACGTGAATTTGGTTCCATCCATCCTACCTACTTACATACCACCTCTGAGGGGTGTGATCAATAGAGATAGTGTGCCCAAAGACTTTGAGTACACTCTAGTCACTGTGTACCTTCTGAAAGGAGTACTTGCAGTTTGCGCAGATCACAACAAGATCACAACATTGAATTTTAGTGACTTCAACCTGGGGGATCGTAAAATTTACAGCATACTTGCCCCGTACAAGTACCTAACTAGAACCAAGGGAAAGAATTCGAATATTGTCCCTCAACAATGGATGATGAACCTTATGCAGTCTACTCTGCTCAACGTTCTGAAGATACCACACTTAGGTAGACACCAAGAGTTGAATTCTTGTGTGAAGTTGTTGCTGGCAAGTTACCATGGAGGATACTTATGGTTGAACCATCACATAATAGTTGATCTAGCATTGATCAACCAGATCACCAGGATTAGCATGTAGGGCCTTGATCCCCACGATTACTATCCTAGAAAGACCATGGATCGCGCTCTTGCTCAGAAGATCAAAGAATCCTATGGCGATGTTGAGAAAGGCACATGAGGCTACAAGGTATCTTCTATTGAAAGTGGCGCAGTGTACCTTGCCTATCAATTGATCGCAGGGAAGTTGGTACTCAAGAATCGACCCACGCAAGTATCCATATTTGTATTCGACCTCGCAGGGAAGTGTGCAGAGGGACTACAGATGAACTGGGTGAAGTATGTGGTGAATCAACTAGAGATTGAATGTAGAGAAGCCCAGGATCAGGGGCATGAATTTCATTTTAGTTGGCTCTTGATACTTATAGCTTTCGCTGCATGGGAGCTATCGAAAGGTGAAACCTTCCTCAACATTGACCCCTTTGAACCACTGGCTACAAATTTTAGTACACTATGGTACTCGAATGACATGAACAAGAAGTGGAAATCCAGTGTCGTATTTCATACCTACTAAACGCAGTTGAATATCTATAAGAACCGCATCCATTACACTAGAGAAAGGAGGTAATGGCAAAGACTCAGAGGAATTCTAACAGAGGCCAGGAGATGAAGTAGAGATCATAAATAAAAGGAAGGATTCACCTATGGAACCTTCCTCCCAGAAGAAATCAAAAGCACCTGTGACTAAGCTGAAGACCATGCTCACTCCAAATGACTTTAGTTTTCTTGTCACAGCTATGAGTGAAGCCATAGAAGAGATAACAGAAAAGAAAGAAGATAAGAAAGAGACAATGTACAATAGAATCAAGATCGAGCTCCAAGGAGTACAATAATCTCTCCCATCTAGCCGCGTAGTCTCCTCGGTGCCCCTGCCAGAAGGAACAACATAAGAAGGAAATGAACTAGTTCAACTCTGCAAGATTGCTGACATAGTTGAAGTATGCCTTTGGAAGGCACAGGAAGAAACAACGCAAGCCACCCAGGCCTTAAAGAAAGCACAGGAGGAAATCATTGAGCAATTCCGATCTGCGCAACAAGAGAAGGACACTCTCCAAGAGAAAATGAATAAGACAGAGCAAAGATCCAAAAAGAGAGATATCATATGCTCACGAAGTAGATTGGGATTGAAGAAGTAGTCAACAGAGAATTTCTCTCTGTGACAGGCTTAGAACAGAAGATAGAAGACCCCATAGAATGCCAAGTGATGAAGCTTGCTGAGTTTATTCAACAAATTCAACAAATATTCATGGACTTACAGCTTCAGACCATGCCACATACCCTACAAGAAGTGAACGACCAACGAGAAATAACTACCCGGAGCACTATAGAAAGGATTAAAGAAATCACTGAGGAATGAAAATAGTTAAGTAGAAGAAGTGCGAAGATCTACGAGAACCTAATCGAGAACCCAGAATTGTATAAATTGGAGTCACAACTCCAAGAGGCGAAGTATGATGCCAAAAATCTATAGGTGCAACTAAAGGCCCTATCACCCGTAGAGAGAATGAAGAGGTTTCCATAGAAATGCACAACCCAACAACAAATTCAGATGCTTTAGAGTAAAGTAATGGAAGTCTCTCAATGACTTCAACTAGTGAAAGAAAAGGCATGCCAACTGTTCACTGAAGTTGAAAGCCAAGGAGTATAACTTGAACAGGTTGTGAATACAGTAGAACAACACCTAGAAGGGTCGTTGAACGAGGCACTCATCCAGGAGTTTGTTGAGGAAGAGGTAGTAGCAATGCAGCAGGTCGAAGCAAATTGATCCAAGCTCAAGGAATTCGAAGCAGAATTGGTCAGACCTAAGTGACTCGGGACAAGTCATAGGTGAGTGTTGGGGGCCTGTTGGCCCTTGACCAAGTTTTGAGGAACACTTGGTCATATTTGACCATTTTTAGGAATTTGATAGCCTATCAAAGATGGAGCACCAGGCGAATCAGAGATCACAAGATCTCGGTCCACGTTTTGGCCCCTTTTAGGTTTTTGGGTTAATGTAATGGGAAAGGGATGTCGGCCCGTGGGATTACCCATGCTTAGGCCCACTTTTGTAATGTATAAATAGAAGGATAGGCAATGTAAGAAGTAGTAGATATGATTTATTAGTGCAATTGGTAGTGCATCTATGTGATGTCAAATAAGTGCTCTGTGTGAACTGTGTAAGACTTGCAAGGCTAAGTGCAAGTTACTGTGTGGTTGATATAGAAAGCTAAGTGTTGTAACACAAGGAAAAAGGATCTAGCAAGCTGCATAGATCTTTTGTCCTATGCGAAGAAGGGTTTTGGAATATTTGTTCTTGTAACAGCTTGAAGATGTGTTGGCATCCATTTCTCATTTTTATCCTATCCTTATAAGCTGCCTACCCAAGTGTTTTGGAACCCTTGATTTTCATCGCAATCTTTGGAATAAAACAACACTATTATTTTGCGCATTTGCACACCTGCCTTTGTTCTCATTTTCACGACTGCAAGCGTGAAAACATTGATTTCGAAGTTACGTCAATGGAATTAAAATCGTCATTGGATTATTATGGTCACTCTTTTCTATGTGTTCATTGCATTTCCAATTCATTTATGTTCACACAGATGACAAGATACCAAAACCTTACTCATTTGACATTTTTTTGTTGTTAATATGATTTCATTTTTATGAGACTGTGATGGTATTCTAATGAGTGTGATTCAATCCTTCATTCAATGGTGGTTTGATTTCTTTTGATCGAATCCAATGGTTTCATATCAACACATTAACATGGTGATTAGACCCTTAATTCAATGGTTTCATACAAATCATACGTTTTATCATTGAATCCTTGGTGCTATATTCGAAACATTGTTTTGATTTTAAAACCATGCAAATACTAATGCTTGTGCAAACACGCAGGTCGACTCATCATAGTTTTCAATGGTTGTTTTATTGACATTGCAATAGTGATTTGAATCACCATATGCGTCATCGATTGTACAGTTGGATATGAATGTTTTGCATGGGTTGATTTCATTCCACCACCCCCGCACACTTTGGCATTAATGCCTGCCTCCTATCTCGAGTTAACTCTATTGGTTTCAGGGAAGTCTGTGAACTATTGGATCCTGTGAATACCCTGTCCAAACCCTTTCCCGTTCACCTGGCTCACTGTGTGCTCTCGTTTATGGCACCTGTGGTGCGCATAGAGCCTAATGGCAGCCAAACACTCCTGCTATTCGACAATTCCCGTGAGGATTTAGAAAATAGTGGCTGGCTAGTGTTTATCCAAATATTTGAGGGTTTCAACCTTTGAGTTTCCCAATAGTTCACCCTCACCTTCGACGGCTACAGGGCTAAGGTCGGAGACATACAACTCAAGCTAAATGAGGAATTCCTAAGTTCGGCTACAGGCTTGCCAGCTACAGGGTAAAGGTGGTTTAAAAATTCCAAAGTGGACGAGGTGTCATGGCCTCTCCTATTCACATCAAGGAAGATTGTTAGTTGTGATAGAGGTATGCCTGTTGCTTCCCTCAAACCCAGGTGGAATGACCTATTGGAAATTGTTAAGCAGTTTGTGACCTGCGAAGGTCGTTATGGTTTGGTATTTCTATATCATCTTTGGTTATTGATGAATTTTATAGGCTACCCTCTACCCTCTGAATATGCCACATTATCTACTATGCAGTCTTTACAAAATTTCCAAACGATTTAAGCGTGAGAAGGCTGATAGCAGCATTTTCCATCACTGCTTGATCAAACTCATTATCGTCCACCATTTGAGCCTTAGTGGTGACTGTTGGAAATCCTTCCTATCAAGGAATTGCTTTGCCACTCCCGAGTCTGTCCAAGTGGACAAGGTTGTGGTTACTGAAACTCTGGTTGTGCCAGCCGTGCCACCTCCTACCCTGCTACCCCCTGTCAAACCCTCGAATTTCCCCAAGCTTGACCTACCCGATACCATGGCCGACCCATGTACTAAAGATAATACTAAGGCCGTCAAAAGGCCTATGAGGAATAAAGGAAAAGGTGATACTGGTGTCAACAGTAACGGAAAGAAGAACACACGATGGGTATCCATATGTGCTAGGAACAAACCCAAGAAAAACGTTGACCAAAAGCCAATAGTGCTGAGCGAGGACTCGGACTTCGAAATTGAATGTTTCTTGACTGAGGAATATCCCTATTCTCATGGCCTATTCTCTATGGAACCCTATGACTATGTTTCCAACCTACCTCCATGCCTCAAGAACGATCCTAAATTTCTGGGAATTAAGCTTCACAGTGACACCCCTGGTAACTTGAAAGAACCCTCGCCTGTAATGCCAAGGCCCGATCAATCACCTTGTACCCAATGCAATTCCTGGCTTGAACGTTACTACATCGACGTTCCCCTGTTGCAATATAAGATTAAATCATTAGAGGAATGAGTTACAGTGCTGTCAAAGGAGAACGACAGGCTACAAGCCAACGAGAAGAAACAAAAAACCACCGGTTCAATTGTCTTCAAAAATGTTGAGGTAGCAACGACATTTGTCAATTCAAAGTTATCATGATCGAATCATTTTCTTATTGCCCATGTATGAATTTCAACATCGATTTTGTTTTATGAATTGGTTTGAATTAGTATGACTGATTGGGTTTGCTTCCATTTAGTTCTGTTCGAATAGATTCAAGAAAATATTATGTTTTGTTGTGAATGATTATTTTCGTTTTGGATTATGATTGCATTCGATCTGTATAGAAGATTTGTTTGCTAAACTCGGACACAACTATGTTTTGACTGATACGATTTTTCATTAGCATATCGATTGTATCGGCTCTAAGATAGTTCGATTCATTTCTTTTGGTTTGATTTTGAGACGATTATGTATGCTTGAATTAGCATGGTCTTTTATGTATGCAATGCATCAATATCAGAGATTGGTTTGATAAATACAATGTAATCTATTGATTCGAAAAAACAACTCTGTTAGTTTTGGATTTAAAAACGATTTTGTTAATTTCTGAGTCGACATAAAATATTATGTTTGTATTAAATGAATATGAATGATTTGTTTGATCGGTTACAATTTCTGTCGATTGAAATTGATTCATGAAAATGATTTCATTGGTTTCGAATTGTCTAAACGATTATGTCTGCTCTGAATTGGTAATAACAAGTGTTGAACAGATTGCATGTATCTCTGTTACCATTCAGTGAAACACGATTTCTGTCTGTTTCAAATTGGCATAAAGATTGGGTTACTTCTGGCATGAGCGATTTGCTTTGTGTTGATTTAATGATTAAATATTTGGTTTAATAGGTCGAATATTTTTTTTTTATCATTTGGATTGATTAAAAACGATTATGTTTTCAAATTAGACCAGCTACAGAATCACAAGATTATGTAGCTAGTCTTAAGATTTTGATTTTTGTTAATTTTATCAATAAAACATTATCTAAACGTGTGTATTCTTGTCTACCCACACAGGTACCTACAAATTTCATTAACAAATTGGACATGTTGTGGAAGTTTAGATATAGTTTTGTTTTAAGCTGTTAGTCATATGCAGAAATAGGGACTTGGGAGATTGTTCCCAGATTTTTTGTAAACTGCTTTGATAATTCCCACAGGGATGTTTTACCTTGTGGTCTTTAAATACTTGTTATTTTTTGTAATGAAAGTATCATCATTGTTGGGAGAACAAGACTATGGATTTATGATACAGACTTGAATGGAAGTCGATCTTTTGTAACATATTTAGATTTCAATATATCATACTTTCGTTCAGGTTTTGTGCATTCTAATTTGTGATTAATTCATTGACTACTTTAGATATCAAGACTTATTACAGGTTAATGCATTGTGATTTAAATTCTATCCATGTCTTATGTATCTCAGTTTTAGCACAACAATTACTTTATTTCCATTTAATGAATAAAGGTTTATCTGCTTCATTAAATAAATTGTTTTTCTACAAATCTTCACACAGGGATTTATCTCACTGTGATGATTTGTAAATCATAAGATTGTTGTCGGTTTTATGTCTTGTTTGTTCTGTCATTTATATTCAAAGAGCACTGTTGCTTCTTGTTTACAAGAAGTTTGTGGAAAATCTGGTGCGGGTTTCCTCCCATCGAATAGCTGAATCGAATACTGTGCATAGGACAAATAGGAAGCGTTATTTCAATTTAGTTCTTTATTTGTTATTTAATAGTTAATAAATCTGAGAATTCTCATTAGTTTATATAGATACATGGTTCCGTTTTACAATTAGGATTATTATTTTAATTACTCAACTTAGTTAGTTTTGTTTATTTCTCTTCTTTCACATAAAAGATATAATAATAAAAAAACAATAGTTTTGTTCTCATAGGACAACTTACAAATGATTTTTGCAGGTTTTCATTTAAAATCTGTAATCTGTAAATGTTGTACATGTGTGATTAAGATTTAATTGTGTTGATAGCTGATAATTAATTTCACAGAATTATTGTTGTATAATATCAGACAATAGACTGTATATATTTATTTCAGATTTGTTTATTAGTTTGCTTTAATTGTTGTTTTCATTTAGATTAGTTCCTTTAGTTAGTTTCTTTGGTTTTCCTAGGACTTAGATCGGAAAACGGAGCCACTAAACCCGCCAGGGTGGATCATCCCAAATGGATTGGGTTATTTAGACAACCCCGGACCAGATCCACTCTTCCAGTTGGCGAGCGTTCATTTTCGCCCATCAACAAATGGCACTAGAAGGAGGGCCGACTGACAAGCTGGCCTTGTAGGAGCCTTTATTTTAAATCTATTCAATTTCCCCCATGGCTCCCCAAATCAGTGTGTTGGAACATGCTTTCAACTTCTCATTACCCAATGTTCCCAATGAGACAATCTCTCGCTTGTCCAAACTCACCTTTGATGGTGAAGGAAATTTATCTGCTAAAGACCACCTTAACAAGTTTTGGTGCAAATGCATCAAACATGACATCTCAGATTTAGTAGTTTTATGCAGACTATTCGCTTTTACTTTTAGAGGTCGGATCAAACATTGGTTTGAATCCTTTCTAGCATGTCACATTTTTTATTGGTTTCAATTTGTTGATGAGTTTCTAGATTCTTTTTAAATTTATGATTTTGATCAATTATGTGAAGAATTTCATACTTCGCTAATCAACGACGATTCATCTTCAGAAGACTTTTTGACAAGATTCTATCATATCCTCTGTAAATTTAATCTCGATGACATGTCATTGGCATTAAATATCTTCTATGATGCTTCCATCCCTTCCATCCAGTTATGTTCAATCACAAATGAAGAACCAATTGCAAATCCTATCACTCAACTGCAAGAACAATCTTCTTCGCAAGAAGAGAAAAATTCTTCCGATAATGTTGAACAAGCTAGGGAGGTAGAATCTATTGATCAGGCTCTTATTGACAACCAAATTGGTTTTTCCTTTGAATCATTGTATTTTCAGTCTAAGACTAGTATGGAAGATGATTCATTTCTGGCTCAAGGTGAATGCCCTCATTCTTGTAACTCATGCTCTAATCAACATTTAAAATCAGTCATTGAAGAACACTTAAGCGATGAAAATTGTCTTGAATGTTCTAGTACTC
>JZKD02S0100136.1:679678-697025 GCA_000966675.3 Picea glauca
AAACCTCCTAGTCTCCTATATATACCAAGGAGACATTTTCATTTTGAATCATCTTGTACTTGAACATTTAAGTGGGTAAAAGGAGGTTTCCCCCTCGAAGAGGCTTATTATCTGAGATTATCTATTTTTCAAGGCGTTGAGTACTTTTCCTGAGGTTTTTCTATGCTATATTGATGTTTGGTTCTTAACATTGTCAAGGAAAGATAACCTTTTAGAAACAAAGGGGGAGAACAATCAGAAGAAGAGAGAGAAGAGTGATAGGGGGAGTCATCCAGTTATGACAAGAAAAGGTTGATGAAGGAGTCCTAGTAAGAGAGGTGATCAATATTGAGTATACTACAGAGGACACAGCTGAAGCTGAAGATGAACAGGTCCTAGAATCTAGTATTTCATTACAAGACCAAGAACATCGCCATAAAATACCATTTTCTGAGAGAGCAAGTCACCAACAATATTGTTCAAGTTCATTACATTCAAACAAAGAACAAATTGCAGACATCTTTACTAACTGTGAAAAGTTGGGTGTCATCCCTTCTCTCACCTAAGAGATTCCATCCTATCAAGGGGAGTATGTGTTGGTTGAATATTTGATACCTCTGAAAAGTACTGCAACAACTCAAGGGGAGCATGTTTTCTTTGACATTGATGTCAATGGGGGAGAAAATGTGTGGACTGCTATAGTTGGAGGTCTGAAGAATAGTGAAGTCTTTTAGGGTTTCCATCAATGCCAAAGGGGGATATTGTTGGCATGTTTATAGGTTGAGTGTGATTGTCATTGATGGAAAGAATAATAGTGATGATGGCAGGTTTACAGGTAGAGTGTGCTTGTCATTGATGGTAAGAATAACCTTGAAGATGGCATGTTTATAGGTAAGAAAAACAACAATGATGGAATGATTATAGGAAGAATGTGTCAGGAGGGCACCAAAAGTATTTTTGGAAGACATAGAAGAGCAAGCTCAAGAGACTCATAAGAGATAGTGTAGAGTTGCACACAGAGTGCAAGTGTATGCCAGGTTCGAGGTTAACTTCATTGCCAAATCTCAGGAGATATAGAGTTCTGAGATGCTGACAAGAACCCATACATCAAGGCTCTCATAAGGATCAAAGGTCATGGACTTTGAAACTTAGAGATTTAAGAAATCCAAAGTTCAGATAGGAGGAGAACGCAAAGGAGGAGACTAGACCTGAGTTGTCGGATCAGAGCGCGAAGGAATAACAACTGTTAGATCTAGTGGAGATGCAAGGAGGATAATCCCAGGAGTCATTCAACACTCCAAAGATGCGAATAAATCCTAGTTGTTCATCTGGGAAGGACATGTGGCAGCAGATAAATCAGATTCGCATAATAGTGAATCGAAAGAACTACGTTGACAAGTCCGCAGACATCGAATAGTCTGATTTCACGAGTTGATCACAGTCGTTGGATCACAGAGGGTTGTGGGTCATTAATCTAGAGTAGGTTTCAAAAAATTGGTAGCCGGGAGAAGGGAGGTGAGTAGTCCTCCAAATCTTTGAAATGCAAAGTTGTGATCAGATCTGAGTCATTGGACCTAGAGGACATGTGGCGGGAGATCAACATTTCACTGAGTCACAAATAGGGAAGTCAAAGGCAGATTTTCAGGAACTCGTGAAGTTCGAGTTTGCGAAGAGGATATCTCGATTGTTGGATCAAGGAAACATCTGGGCTGTCAAATCTAGGAGAAGGAATGTGCCATGTGAGGCAGTCCATGTCAGCAAGGACAAGTGGTAGACCATGTCAGCAAGACCACATCAGCAAGGACATGTGGCGAGATATCAGTGCTTCATTGATTCAAAAATCTTGAAATCCATAGGAAGGAATGAATGCACAAGTCATGAAGTCTCAAAGTGCGAATAAGTGATCTTGACCATTGGATCACAGAGAGATATGGATTGTTAGTCTAGTAAGAGTGAGTTTGGGAATCAGAAGAAGGGAGGTTCTTTAAGCTCTGTCATCGGAAAACGCAAAATCCTGAAATGAAGAAAGTGATCACAGTCATTAATCGAAGTATCATTGTGTACCGTTGATCTGACACTGCAAACTAAGTTAGCGATCTCATGAAACGTGAAGCACTTGAATGTTTGGCTCGTGGTCATAGCCATGGTCACATCAGTGAAGGTTAATGGAAGAGATAGCATGTTGCTAAGATCCACTTTGTAGATCGGGAGTTGGGAGAATCAAGGAAACTCACAGTAGGAGTTCGCGATACATGAAGTCACGAAGCACCCAGGAGGTTAAGCCTCGGGTCTGAGTTGGAGGTCACATCATCGAAGGGTTAAGGGAGGAGCTAGCACATCGCTAGGCTCCACATTGAAGATCGCTGAGATCATGAAGTGTTTGTTGGATAGGCATCTGACCACAGCTCGTGGTCATGTGAAAGGAAGGGGCTTAGCTAGAAAAGAGATCACCCACTGTGTAGTTTTCTCAGAAAGGGAAAAGGCACCAAAGGCATGAGCACGTGGAGGTTCTTTGGGTAACTGCTAGAAATGAATGATTGTTTATTCTAGATAATTCGAAGAGGCTTCAGGGTGATCTCTAGAGGATCTCAAGAGTCTTGAAGTAACTTCCAGTGCTATGAATATTAATCATAGAGACAATTGACATATGGAAAAGTATCAAATACTGTAACTGCCAGAGAAGCCAAAGAATCTTAGCACAACAAACACTGATGATGAACGGGTTCAATATAACTACAGAGAATACGAAGAGTTTCCAGGATGATCTAGCAGAGGACATGGCATGAGAAAGACATGCATAACAGAGAAGAGGGTGTGTTTCTCCAATATTTGTGCATGTGGGTAGAAGGAGACTATGATCCCAATCTGAAGTAGAGTTGAGAGGCGTAGTAAACGGCATGCAGAGGTAGCATAGAGCATAAAAACATAAGAGAAGTTGAACAAAATGTGAGGTGGTGCAGGAGAAGAAAGAGCAGATCATAGAGATGTAACAGAGGATAAAATGAAGTAGAAAAGATGAACAAAGAGGTTGGTATGCATGGAGGAGGACATTGATGCAGGCAAAGCAGAGCAATGTAGAAGAATAGTGATGAGACTAGTAAGCCATTGATAAATACTATATAACTATAATAGAGTCCAGTAGGAAAATATTTATATTTCAGGGTGGTAGGCTGGTGCTAGGGAGGATTGTTTTCCTTAGAGTTTCAAGTGGGTTCTTGAACACAGGGATTTGTAGCTTCCATCTGGTTGCATCCAGAAAAAACCAGGGAGGTATGGTGGTGCAAGGGAGAACCATTCTTCTCTGTTATACAGGTTGGTGTCTGTGTGACTGGAAGTTGGTGCTTCCATCCAGTTGGTGCTAGAATACTCAGGGAGTTGGTACTTCCTTCTAGTGGGTGCTAGAGAATCAAGAGTGTTGGTTCTCTCAGCAAGTTGCATATTGTACAGGTTGGTGCTTGTGTGACTGGAAGTTGGTGCTTCCATCCAGTTGGTGCTGGAACACAAAGGGAGTTGGTGCTTCCTTCTAGTGGGTGCTAGAGAAACCCGAGAGTTGGTTCTCTCAGCAAGTTGTTCTTGTAAAATAGAGGTGGTAGCCTCAAAATGAGTTGGTGCTCATAAGAATAATAATGTACAAAAAATAAATAYTACTTATCATGCAATATCCCTCAACCAAACCCAATTGTAAATGTAAATGAAAATGTACTTAAGTTGGTGAGATGTTTTATATTATTTTGTATGCACATTTCATGGCATAGTGTGTSCATGTACTGTGCAGTAAAATGAGCAAGTGTGCATAGTCCAGGATATCGCGCGCAGCAGCTTAAGTGCGTGCGATGTTGAGGCCAAGGAGCCTTTGTGTATATGCTATGTTTTATAGGTTGGTGATTCATTTTGTGATGATTAGGTCAGAGAGCCTAGATGTTAAAGGCTAGTTCACCTATTTTTTTTATATCTCTCATAATTAATATAAAATACATCGTTGTGTGTAGACCGACCACGATCAAAGATATGGGGGACTAAACTCCACTAGTTAGCGAAAGGGTGGGGGCTAAAGGTTAAGGAAAAGGGATAATCTAGGGAGATTAAGCCAAAAAGGAATATTATATTAATATTTCTTAAATCATAAAGTATGGATAATTATTTTATCCTAAGTTATAAAGTTGGGGACAAGTGGGTAAAAGTAGTTCCCAACATGACAAGTGTCAAGTTGGGGACATGCATACATATTGTTGGGACTTAGTTCATTTCCCATTATTCTTCCATCATTCATCCATTATTCCATCATCATTCACACAACCATTGAGCTATCCTATGTACCTTCATGTCATTGTACCTAAACTAGGATCCATACCCATAGTTGTTTGTGTAGTTGGTTAGCTTAGGAGCTGGATTGAAGAAGCAGGTTGTCAAGCCCATGGGAGATTGAAGAGGAAGGTTTTTAGGCCCGTGAGTAATTTCTCTCTTGGTGAGAGAATTGTTGGTAATTGTTTTCTTGAAGGTTCTAAACTACATATACAAAGCTCTGAGACTTCCTGTCCGTCTTGTTGTTGAAGCTCGGAAAGGAAGTGGGGTAGTCGAAGGACTGTTGAGAAGAGAAGGGGCACACTTCCTGGGGTGGGACAGGAATGTGGGGAATGAGGGACTGTAGACTGTTAATTTGAATAAGCACATGTGATAGAGCATGTCCTGTTGTCTATGATCCATTATCCTAGTTAGGAATCCCTTTACCCGGGTGGATTTTAGTCCCAGCTCGGGGGTGACCCACTGCTGAGAGTGATGAGTAGTGTGGTCTAAGGTTGGGAGGTTCGTGGAAGGCCTATACGTAGTTGGTGATATTCTTGCCAAGATAAGTGTCAACTGTATGATAAATTTACATGCGTCATTGTTATTTATGTGTTTATTTTATGGGTTTATTCTATGTGTGGTTATAACTGTCTTTATATTTATGGGTATTTCCTATATATGATGCATGTATAAGTTTACTTTTATTTCAGCATGAATTCGTGCATTTATGTAATGTATTTGTCTATTACATTTTATATATAAATTTTTGCAAGAGTGTTGTGTGTGTATGTTTTAATTGCATGCAGTTCGAAAAATGTACGTGGCATAGCTTAGTTGGATGTTGGGCATGTTACAGTATGCTCCACAGTGAGAGAACAAACGTTTTCTCTCATGTAGCATGGCCCGACATGGGTGGCCGGGGACGTTACATATCATATCAATAAGAAGAGGTTTTCTCCATTTATGTGTTTCCTCAGGAATATATGTCTCTGTGTGCTTCATGTGTGTGATTGATGTTGAATACTCTATTGCTTACTTCCCTACATTATTGTGATCATCATTGATTGTTATGTAATGAGTTTAAAATAGTTATAATTGTTTAAGCATAGTAACAATTGATTCACCCCTTCCCTCTCAGTTTTCCAACACTAAGAGCATGTTAGGAAGTTATAAAGAGAAAGAATTAAATAAATTTCAAACTACATTAGTACAGTTGAAAGAAATGATGGATGTTCATAAAGATGTCATTTTACCATAGATCCTGAAAGTAAAACAACACATAAATGCAAGAATATATGACTTCGACATAGACTCTATCTTGGATGAAGAAACACAAGTGAATGTTATTTCCAAAGAAACTTGGGAAATTATGGGAAAGCCTACCATGATACCTTCATTGGGAAGGATAGGCCTTTTTAAAAGAAATATGATAACCTTATGTGGAAGGGTTACTAATGTACCTATTATTGTTCATGGAACATCGACTGAAGAAGAATTTGAAGTTATTAAGTTTGTAGGGGACAATGCCCCTTTCCCACTCTTATTAGGTAAGCCTTCGATTGAGAAGGATCAAATCAAAAGGAAAGTAGAGGAAGAGGCCACAGAAAAGAAAAAGAAATAACTAAGGGATTTTATAGCCAGAAAAATAGATCGACTAATAGAAGAACGAGAGGATAAGTTGAAGCAACAAAACAAAGTAACAACACAGGAGGGACATAAAGAAAGAGAATTAGTTGTCAAGGTTGAAATAATGTAGGAAGGCTTGAAGGACCTATCTATGCAAGAAAGAATAATACCCACCCAGGAAGTATTAAGAGAAGGGATATTAACTTCAGACCCTTTGAGGGCACATCAACACTACGAAGTGACTACGTTAGGAGAAGATAAGAATACAAATGGAAAGAGGATTCTAGAAATAGTTAGAGAGAATCAGATCATAGGAAAGAAGGAAAGGAAGCTCAATAAAAAGAAAGCTAATTTGGAAAAGTTACAAGAAGCTATAGAGAACAAATGGAAGACTTCGTAGACTGGAAACTTGCAGGAGGCAGGTTCACAGGATTTGAACCTCTTCGGAACAACATAATTGCCAAAATGGGACTTCGCCATGGCGAAGTTATATGACCGTTGAAGGTGCCCTGACCATTAGAAATACGCTCCAGAATGGCTATAAAACACATTTATGGGAACTTTGAGACAACGCCATAACAGACAAATTCACATTGGTGGAATCATTCCTTCCCGTTGGAAAAATCTGTTATGGTGCCCCACTTATTTAACTTGTTGGTCACTGCACCGGGAGAACTTTTTTCCACCCATGATTAACTGAGCTAATAGAGAATTGTCTAAGTGTCGAGATGTGTTATTTGAAGCTAGACCTCGCCGTCCGATTTTCTACCCCACCTGTCCGTTCATTTACCCCGACCCATCTATTTAAAAGTTCAATTGTTGGGTGAACATAGTGCATTAGAGAAGTCTGTCGAGGAAGTTCTAAGGAAGCTAATGGTTGACAAACAAATGTATGAAGGAGTACATGCATCATATACTAGGGGACTACATGCTTCTCCTTCGACTGGACATCATTCTGGCCATGTTAAACCCATGACTGAGCAATGAAGTAAGCACCGCGACGATCTGGCTAATGCGAAGCAGATCCCATCCATCTTACCAGAGTATATCCCACCTTTTCCTGGTGCGGTGAACCGTGACAACATCCCATGAGATTATGAGTACAACTTCATCACTGTGTACATTCTGAAATGGATACGCGTAGTTGGGAGTCAGTTAGGATATATCCCACTACTGAAGAACAATGAATTCAATCTAGGTGATAGAAAGAACTATACTATACTAGAGCCCCACTGCTACTTGACGAATTCAACTAGGAAGAAGCCTCGCATCATCTCACAGCCATGGATTAAAGGGATAGTGTAGTCCATTGTGTTGAATGTGATGAAGATTCCCCATTTTGGCCACCACCAGGAGGTTAACTCTTCCATTAAACTCCTCCTGTCATGCTATCATGGAGGATACTTGTGCATCGACCGAAGGATTACCATGGATTCGATGCTAATCCACTAGATTATAGGATTAATCATGCAGGGACCTGACCCTAAACAGTTTTATCTAGGGAAGGCCTTGAACCACTCCCTGGCACAGCGCATCAAGGAATCTTACGGTGAATTTGAAAAAGGAAAGCAAGGCTATAAGGTAGCCTCTATACAGGATGGCGCAATGCACCTCACTTTTCAACTCATAGTTGCCAAGCTCGTAAGGAAGAACCGCCCCAGATAGGTCACCGGGTTCATGGTGGACCTTGTAGGAAAATGTGTGGAGGGAATGAAAATGAACTGGGCAAGCTACCTCGTCAATGAACTCAAGAAGGATTGTCATGAAGCCTAGTATTTGGGATATGAATTCCACTTTAGCTGGATGATCATTTTGATCGCATTTGTCACTTGGTAAATGCCCGAAGGAGCCAACTTTCCAGAGATCGAACCATCAGATTCGTTGATTGCTAGGTTTTCTACCTTGTGGTACACCAACAACATGTCAAAGAAATGGTAGTCGAACGTTGTGTTTCATGCATACTATCAGCAATTGAAGGTTTCCATCTAGTCATTTATGTGTATGACATCGTGCACCCTAGACCAATACAAACTGATAGCAAATTTTCACACAAATCCGCATTTCATCTATATCACTGCGCACAGAGATGAGAGAAAGGAAGAACTATAGTCATACTACAAGCTGACATATGATGACATGGAGAAGATCACAAAGGAATGGTCGGAGGAATTTCTAGCACATGTCACTGATGCAAAACTCTCCGACACCGACACCATAGGAATTCCCCTACTCACCCAGGTCAAGCATGTCAGAAAGTCTAGTGGGACGAAGAAGAATAAAACATAAGAGAAAGTCTAGGATATAGAGATCCATGAGGAGGATGATTCTTCTGATGATAACGGGTCTAGATCACTCAGAGGAGGAGGATGAGATGAAGTAGATGGACAAGGAGGAGGGGATGAAGGAGAAAATCAAGGTGAATGTGAAGCTACACCACCTCAAGATCCCCCGATTGAAATAGTAACATTGTATACAAGGAAGGTTTCTCCAAAGAAACCTTCAGGAAGGAAGAAGATGTGTGCTAATAAGCCCCAGTTAGAGGCAACACTCATAGAGGATGATATTAGTTTGGTTCGCAGAGCTATGGAGGATGATTCCGAGGAAATGGTGTAGAGATATGGAGAGAAGAAGGAAGAGATATATGGAATGGTCAAGAAGGAATTAAACGAAGTAAAACAAGCTATTCGGTTGATTCGCGTAGTACCTACTGCACCTTCCTCATCACAAACTACAGAATTGGGGGATGAACAAGCCCAATTAGGAAGAATCGTGGATGCGACAGAGGCCCAACTTCAAAATGTATAGGAAGAGAAGAAGAAGGCTACAAAATCATTGAAACAAGAGAAGGATGAATACTTAGCACAGTTATGCATAGTGTGGTACTATGTAACCACCTATGAAAATGAGAAAGAAGAGTTTCAGGCAATGATCTAGTTCCAACTACAGAGAGAAAAGGAGAAGTTGCTCGTAGAAGGGGCCATAGTCAAAGAAGTAGTGAATAAATCATATCGCTCTGTGCCAGGCTTGGCATAGGAGGAGCAAGGGTCAATCGAGGCTCAAGTAGAGAAGCTCGCTGAGACCATCCAGTAAATTCAATAAAGGATAACAGAGTTGGAGGTCCAAGTAGTATCGAGTACTCCATAGGAGGTGCGTCACTAGAGGGAGGAAGCCGCTAAGAATGCAGTTGTAAGAATTGGATCCCTCACCTCAGAGTGAAAACAGCTGAGCGATAGAAGCACACAGACATATGAACACCTTGATGAAGATCCAGATCTAAGGAAACTGGAAGTGCAGTTACAGGAGGCACAGTAGCAGGCATTGTCAGTACAGATGCAAATGAAGCTACTCATTGTGGTAGAAATAATGAGTGAGTTGTTTGGTATTATTTTGTATGCACCTTTCATGGCATAGTGTGCACATGTACTGTGCAATGAAATGATGAAGTGTGCACACTCTCAGATACCACACGCAACAACTTAAGTGCGCGTGATTTTGAGGCTAGGGAGACTTTGTGTATATGTTGTGTTTTATAGGCTGGCGAGCCAGTTTTTTGATTATTAGGCCGGAGAGACTAGATGTTAAAGGTCAGTGCGCCTACTTTTGTATATGTCTCATCATTAATAGAAAATAAATTGTTGTGCACATACCGACCACGATAAAAGAGATGAGGGACTAAACTCCACTAGTTAGGGAAAGGGTGGGGGATAAAAGTTAAGAAAAAGCGCTAACTTAGGGAGCTTAAGCCAAAAAGGAATATTATATTAATATTTCTTAAAATATAAAGTATGGATAGTGATTTTATCCTAAGTTCTAATGTTGGGGACAAGTGGGCCAAAGTAGCTCCCAACATGACAAGTGTCAAGTTGGGGACATGCATACTTATAGTTTGGACATAGTTCATTTTGGGGATTATTCATCCATTCTTTCCATCATTCGAGGATTCCATCAACATTCACACACTCATTACGCTATCCTCCATACTTTCTTGTCATTGTATCTGAACTTGTATCCATAGCCATACTGATTCGTGTAGCTGGTTATCTTGGGAGATGGACTGAAGAAGTGGGTTGTCAGGTCCATGGAATATTGAAGAGGCGGGTTGTCAGGTCCGTGAGAAACTTCTCTCTGGGTGATAGAATTGTTGGGAATTGATTTCCTGAAGGTGCTAAACTGCAGCTACAAGGCTCGGAGACTTCCTGTCTGGCTTGTTGTTGAACCCTAGAAAGGAAGTGGGGCAACCGAAGGACTGTTGAGCAGAGAAGGGGCACACTTCCTGGGGTGGGACAGGCATGTGGGGAATGAGGGATGGTAGGATATTAGTTTGAGTTGGCACCTGTGACATAGTATTTCTTGTTTTCTATGAGTCATTATCCTGGTTAGGAAGCCCTTTACCCAGGTGGAGTTTAGTCTCAGCTCGGGGGTGACCCACTACTGAGAGTGATGAGCAGTGTGGTCTAAGGCTGGGAGGGTCGTGGAAGGTATGCACATAGTTGGTGATATTATTACCAATATAAGTGTCAACTACATCTACAAAGCTCTCAGACTTCCTGTCAGGCCTGTTGTTGAAGCTCGAAAAGGAAGTGGAGCAGTCGAAGGACTGTTGAGTAGAGAAGGGGCACACTTCCTGGGGTGGGACAGACATGTGGGGAATGAGGGATTGTAGGTTGTTATTTTGAGTTAGCACCTATGATGGAGTCTTTCCTGTTGTCTATGATCCATTAGCATGGTTAGGAGCCCCTTTACCCAGGTGGAGTTTATTCCCATCTCAGGGGTGACCCACAACTGAGAGTGATGAGAAGTGTAGTCTAAGGCTAGGAGGTTTGTGAAATGTTTTCACGCAGTTGGTGATATTCTTACCAAGATAAGTTTCAACTGTGTGATAAAATCACATGTTGCAGTTTTATTTATGTGTTTATTTTTATGGGTTTATCTTATGTGTGGTTATAATTGTCTGTATGTTTATGGGTATTTCCTGTATATGTTGCATGTATATGTTTACTGATTATTCTGTATGAATCTGTGCATTTACAGTATGTATTTGTTTGTTTACATTTTATATATATGTTTCTACAAGATCTCTGTGTGTATATATTTTAATTTCATGCAGTTTGAAAAATGTATGTGGCATAGATCAGTTAGATGTTGGGTATGTTATAGTATGTTTCGCAGAGAGGATGAAAGAGTTCTCTGGTGTAGCATGCCTCGACATGGGTGGTTGGGGATATTACAATATGGTATCAGAGCTTCAGTTTTCAACACTGAGCCTGGATGGGCCGAACAAGTTGAGTTGAAGAAAAAATTCACAGAGGATTGATTTCGAAGTGGCCAAATTTCAATTTGCAGAGCGGCCATGATAAATTTTAGAAGCAACGACATGGAATTGGGAAAAGCCCCAATTTATGTTGTTAAATTCATGGGAAAATTGATAAATTTGTCCATGTGGTGAGATATTCTTGATTTAATATTTGTTTTAGCAAACTCGAACCTGGAAATGGGTCGAATTTGAAGTTTCAGTGAAGCCATGATAGATGGACCAAGATTAGTAAATAAATTCTCAATTCATGAATTGTTTTTTGGGTAAATTCGTTCTAGAAATTTCAACCCACAACAATTTGTTGTTTCATAGGTTGAACTGGTGTTATCGGGGTGAAATTGAACAAATTTCATGGTTGCAGAATGTCTACAGTAAATTGGGGAAAAACTTAAGAAAAAGCCCCAATTTCTGCAACAAAGTTCACGAGGAATTAATGCGCCTAAAAATGAATATGCGTAGGTGGGCGCACTAAAAATGAAGGTTGCGCATTAAAAATATTGTCATATGTAAAAATTTGGCACCATGCTGAAAAATATTGGTGTGTGGGTGCACGCACTAAATTTTGGCGTCGCGCAGAAAAATGTTGGTGTGCGAGTGCGGGCACTAATTTTTGGCACCGTGCCGAAAAATGTTGGTGTCCAGGTGTGCATGCTAAATTTAGCACTGCGCGGTGTGCATAAACCTAAGAAGGTACGTGCGGTGTGCACACATAAAATAATGCAACATGTGGTGTGTGAAGTATTGGTAGAGCGTAGAGGAGTTTTGTTGCTGTGTGCGCAATGTGGGTATATGTTGTCACGCGATAGTTTAGTTAATGGTGCATACAGAGTATTAGTGCACGGTGGGGGTGTACTAAAATTTGGCATGATGCGGCATGTAGATTGAATTGCATGCAGAATATCATCGCGCGATACAAAAATTGCACGCAACAAGTAATAGTGCAAGAACCAAAACTACGCGCGGTGGATATTGGTGCGCGTCACAAAAGTATTGCGTACCAGTTATTGGCGCGACAGAGAAGTGATGCACAGTGGTTATAGGTGCGCAGAGAATGATTTACCTTGTGGAGTTGTTGTGCATGGTAAATATGGGTGTACAGGTTGAAATTTGTGGGAGATAAGTTGTTTGGATGGTGGAAAACAACGAAAAACCAACGATTTTCTGCGACATTGTATATTGTTTGAACACCATCTTTTTGCAACGCGTTTTTGAGGCCCTTAAGAGCATTTTTAGCAACGCAAAAACCACGAGAACAGACTGTACCAAGGTACACTCTATATTTTCATATCAAATAAAAGATTTCAAATTGATCTTTCTAATGGTGTAAACCGTTCGTCAAACGAAGCTTTTATGAGAAAATTACAGCACAAATAGTGTAGGATACATTTTAAGACCCATCTAACTTCCAAGAGCCATAACTTTCTACTCTGGAATTAGATTGAGGCACAGAAGTAGTCAATGGAACTATATTGAACCATAGAAGATAGTTCCATAGCTCAATTAAATTTCTAGGCATGTTAAAGAGGTTTAATAAGGAAAAGAATGTACTTGTAGCATTCTAGACCAAAAACAAGAATTGGCCTAGAACTTCAGTAGGTTGTAACAAGAAACTTGGAATCCAAAAAGAGATGAAGCTTGGAAAAAGTGTCCATAATATGTATATGAAGAAACCCAATTGAGATCCTATGAAAAATCCAATGGAGTAGGTGCAAAAATTCATAATTACAGCGCAGAGCTGCGCCAAGTTGAAAAATGAACAGAAAAATTAATAGGCAAATTTCAAATAACCACAACGTTTTGCCCAAGACTCGGAATTGAGAATGGGATAAGGTGTTGGAAAGGTGTTCGATAGTAGAATCTAAATATCCACCTAGAAATTTGACCTGGTAATTGAATTTTCCAAGAAATTAGAAGAAATAATTTTGATATATTATTGAACCGGAATGGTTCATATTTTCATGAAATTATTGAAACACTTAGCATGACAAAGTTTTGTTGGTTGCACATTTTGCAGAGTCAACAAAAAATAGATTAGGTCAAAATCAATACAAATTCTAGAGGAATGGAAGAGGCACAGGGGACTTACAGTCAGGAGGATGCGATTAGAGGGATGGATTTCCATTTGGGCATTGAAGGAACAAACTCCAATGGACATGGAGAAGGAAGGGATGAAAACATGAATATGGTAGAGACCATTAAAAATTTGCAGAAGGATGTCTAAATCCATAAAGATGATAATGAAAGGATTATGAGAGACAAGGAGTAGTAGGATGACTTCAACATGAATTTAGTGCAGATCTTGAACATAATAGAAAATAAATTGGATAAGGAGAGTGGATCAAGCAAATCAGGAAGTCACAGGCCTCCTAATGAGAAAAGAAGAGAAATAAGTATTAGCAAACATCACCATCACTCCCCGAGGCATTCCAGTAAGAAGGAAAAAAACAGCTCAATTCCATCCCCTATCAGGAAGCATAAGAGGTCTTGGGTGGTTGAGCTACGAGGTGAAATGAACAAAATAAAACCTCCTACATTTGATGGTGAGCACAAGAAGGATGAATATGCAGAGGCATGGCTGTTGGGGATGAGAAAGTATTTTCAATTGCATAATTATTCTTCTTAGGAAGAAGGTAGAATTTCCATATATCAACTCATGGGAAAGACATCCATGTGGTGGGATCAGCTTGTGCGGGTGCAACACATTAAGGAGAAAAATGTTACTTGGAGGGAATTCAAGAAGTATTTTGAGAATAAATACTTGACTAAGAGATACTATGACAAGAAAATGAAAGAGTTCTTTGAACTCAAGCTTGGGAGTATGACGATAGATGAATCTGAGAGAAGGTTTTTAGAACTGTTGAAGTATGTCTCTTTCATCAAGGATGAGACAATTAATATTCAAAGGTATTTGAGTGGATTTCCATCATTCATCAGTGAAAATATATAGTATGATGATCCCAAGACATTGGAAGAGACCATAAGGCGAGCTAAATGCCTATATGATCAGCAGAAAGCAAGGCCAACTTTCCAAAAATATTGGGAAGACAAAAATAAATTTAATATGGATCAGAGGAAGAAGGGGACTATGCCACCATTCTTCAGAAATAATCCTTAGGGACAACAAACTCCTAGAGAACCCAGAACGATTGAGACAGGGGGTCAAAGGCCAAGGCAACTACCTATTCAATGTTGGGGTTGTAAAGGAGATCATATGTTCAGAGATTGTCCTCAAAGAGGTGAAAAAGTGAGGATTTCTCACAATGTACATCAAGTTGAAATAGTGGAGGACATGGGAAAAAATGTACCAAGGATCTATGCTACCCTAGATAACAAGCAAGAAGAGTATCAATCACATATGATTGAAGTGGAAGGTATGATTATCAAACAAACCATTTCTATTTTAATTGATTCAGGAGCTAGTCATATTTATATAGATCCCAAGATGGTGGAAAGTTTGCATTTTCCAAGAAGAAAGCATGGAATATCTTGGTTGGTGCAGCTGGCTACTGGAGCCAAAAAAAAAGTTAATGAGATGGTTAAGTCGTGTCTTATGGACATGAATGGACTAAGCACCAAGGCATATTTGAACATCTTGCCTTTAGGTTCCTATGAATGTCTAATTGGGATTGATTGGTTGGACCAACATCATGCAATCCTAGACTATCATAATAATGCTTGTACTTGCTTGGATGAGGAAGGGAACCTAAGGAAAGTGCAGGGAATTCCCAGGGCAGTAACCATCAGAGAAATTTCAGCATTGCAACTGAATAAATGTTATAGAAAAGGGTGTCAAATATTTTCAGGACATATGGAAGGGACACCTAAAGATAAGGTGCCAAATTTGGAAGATCATGTAGTCCTGGAAGATTTTGAATATGTGTTCAAGGAGGTACCAGGACTACCCCCAAAGATATATATGGATTTCTCTATAAATTTAATGCCTGGAGAAGCTCCAGTGTCAAAGACTCCTTACAAAATGAGTACACCAAAGCTAAAGGAGTTACAAATTTAGCTTGAAGAACTTTTGAAGAAGGGGTATATACACCCAAGTGTTTCACCTTCGGGTGCCCTATTCTTTTTCGTGAAGAAGAAATATGGGAAATTAATATTGTGCATTGATTTTAGACAGTTGAATAAAGTGACTGTAAAGAACAAGTATCCTCTGCCAAAGATTGATGATCTCTTTGATCAATTGAAGGATGAAAAGATATTTTCAAAGATAGATCTCAGGTTAGGATACCATCAGGTAAGGATTAAAGAGAAAGATATCAGAAAGACCGCCTTCAAGACAAGGTATGGTCATTATGAGTTCACAATGGTACCATTTGGCTTATCAAATGCACCAATTGTTTTCATGTGCTTAATGAATGGTGATTTCCGAGAATATTTAGACAAGTTTGTCATTGTATTTTTGGATGAGATCCTTGTATATTCCAAGTCAGAAGAAGAGCATGAACATCATTTGAAGATGGTGTTGCAACTATTAAGGGAGCATTAGTTGTATGCCAAATTGAGCAAGTGCTCATTTTATTGGAAGAAAATTCATTATTTGGGACATATCATTTCAAAGGATGGGATAGAATTGGATCCTGAGAAGATAGAATCCATTAGAGAATGTTCAGTGCCATATAATGTGACAGAGCTCAGATCATTCATGGGCCTTGCAGACTACTACAGGAGATTTATTGAAGGATTTTCAAAGATTGCACACCCAATCACTTCCTTACAAAAGAAGGGTGTGAAGTTTGAGTGGACATTGGATTGTGAAAATAGTTTCCAACACTTGAAACAATTATTAACAAGTTCTCCAATACTAAGGATTGCAGACCCAAATGAAGACTTAATTGTATGCATAGATGCATGTAAAGAAGGACTTTGTGGAGTCCTTAGTCAAAATGGGTTTGTTATATGTTATGAATCAAGGAAGTTGAAAGAGCATGAAAGACACTATGCCACTCATGATTTGGAGTTGGAAGCCATCGTGAATTCCTTGAGGAAATGGAGGCACTACCTCATGGGGAAAAGGTTTGAGATAAGAAGAGACCATAATGGTCTGAAATATTTATTTGATCAACCAACTCTAAATGATAGGAAAAGTAGATGGTTAGAATTTCTCAGCAAATATGACTTTGATATAAAGCATATCAAGGGGAAAGAGAACAAAGTGGTTGATGCACTCAGTAGAAGAGTGCATGAATTGCATGTTACAACCATTAGCATGTACCAATCAGATTTGAAACACAAAATTTTAGAGGCTGCCAAATTAGATTTGCATTACAAGGGATTAGAGGAAAAATTAGAGCAAGGTAATTTGCAGAAGAAAATTGAAGAATACAAGTTAGATAATGATGAAATCCTCATGTACATGGGTAGAATTCATGTACCAAATTCCCAGGAATTGAAAAATCTGATATTGGAAGAAATGAATAATGTACCTTATGTTGGGCACCCAGGATATCAAAAAACTATTGCAGCTGTCAAAAGCCAATATTATTGGTCAAGAATGAAGAAAGAAGTTGCTGATTTTATTTCCAAATGTTTGGAATGTCAAAAGGTAAAGGCTGAGCATAGATGCTACACATTATTTTTGTCATCCCTATGACCGTTAATGATGTAAACCTATCTATTTCCTTTAGAGGGGTCAGTGGCCTGAGTTCCTGAAGAGAGAAGGGAGAAGAACTTTTCCTGAGAAAAGAAGTTGCATTTTCCCTTGTAAAAACCCTGTAAAAAAGGAAGTTCGCAGGTTGCTATATAGGCAAGGTGCGAGAATGCCTAATTCTTGTAGGTTGCACCATAGCTAGGGTGAGAGATGTTCGTAGGTTTCTCTATAAGCAGGGTGTGAGAATGCCTACACATGGGAAAAACAAGTGTTTTCTCGAATCTTCTAGAAGGAGAAACTTCCATGGTGAGGTAGCATCCGAATGGTTTGGATCTTACTCGCTTTCATGATTTAGTGGGATCATCCTAACCTCCTCACCTTATCCTCTTCAACTTATAAAAGGAGAGGAGATCTCATGGATAAGGGGTTATTGAGCTTGTTATCTTTGGTTGGCTTGGAATTATCAGCTTGGTTGGAGTGGCTTTGAGATTTGCTTTGTCAAGATAGATTGTGAGTAGCTATAAGATCCATGGTCTCAGAATCCT
>JZKD02S0100136.1:697035-726109 GCA_000966675.3 Picea glauca
AGTCCTGCAATATAAATTCATAATGTTATTCACATTTATTGACCTTTTCCATAAGGTCCATTTACATCACATATTCACATTTATGAGTTTGCCACAGTTCTTGTCCAGTCCAGTTATTTTTACAAACTAGGGGAAACAGGGTGTTACATAGTGAGACCAGGAGCATCTTTGAGAGGCGGTGAGAGAGTAGTTGGGTGTTCAGATACACTTGGTAGCCTATGGGTTTCTCAAGTTCTTCGACTGTCCCTTGATATGATCGCAGGAGTTCTTGCTACAGTATATGATATCTATGTGGAGCATTGATATGTAGTGTTTCATCGTTAGGGGACAATAGCTGACATTCTCAGCTGTGGAGGATGTATAATTTCTAATGGGGCTCCCATTTCGAGGGATGGCCCTTCCTGCTGACCTTGAGTTGTCCAAGGATGAAAGAGTGGTTGACTTGGTGTATCACTACTGCTTAGGGCCGAACCCAATGTTGGGTTTGGTCATTTGGATTGAGGCGATGGATGAGCTCTTGACTCATTGCATTTCTGCCATGGTAATGATGATCTATGGATCCTTGGCAACTTAGTGGATCATGGGAGGTCAGTTGAGGATCATGGAGAGAGTCCTCCATAGAGACCATTTTTCCTGGGGGATGATGCTTCACTCCAGGATGATGGGGCAGATTCACCGGTGTCGGACCACTGACTCTGGTGACTTTGTGTTTCGGTCAATCGTGGTGGCCTGGTTTTTGGAGAGGGTTCCCATTTTGTGCCCTAGGATTTTTTTGGCGCCTTTAGGGCTGCAAGAGCTACGTCTTCTGCGGTGGGCCCATGTGTTGGCACGTCATGGGGGAGGGGAGGGTGGCCATTACTTCATGAACATTTTGGAATGCGTGTGGTGTCATATTCCATAGATGATACTACAAGACCCATATGGTCGTATGGACTACCAACATGACCCATACATGGTGCTTCCTCTTGGGGAGGACTGGGACCAGAGAGGTACATTTTTGTATTTATGTTTTTTGATTTTGATAGTGTAACATATGATTATATATGTATATATGCATGCTAACTCTACCTTTGGTGTTTATGTTTGCAGATGTGGGGCACTGACGCCATGAGGCCAAGATGGTCGGGGAGTCAACTCGCCACGGAGTAGTGCGACCGTTGCAAGCAGAGCCATAGGTAGGATAG
This sequence comes from Picea glauca, assembly GCA_000966675.3. Taxonomy (NCBI): domain Eukaryota; kingdom Viridiplantae; phylum Streptophyta; class Pinopsida; order Pinales; family Pinaceae; genus Picea; species Picea glauca. The sequence goes on from JZKD02S0100136.1 coordinate 698,220, forward strand.
AGGCGTAGGAGAGATGATGTTGGTTCTAGACCATCACATGATTCAAGGGTAGGCCATAGATAGAGATTGGATGACGTTGTTGTTGGACTAGCGCGTGAGCTACAGCTAGAGGCCGGAGGGGGTATGGAGGAAATTCATTAATGGTTCAAGGAGGTTCTACAGGGTGTGTCAGAGGGTATGTGGGCCCAAATATAGGATGAGAGGGTCCTCTAGCAGTGTGTGGGTGTGCCAGAGGAGTGGGGGACCTTGATCCGCTGAGCATCTATAGTGGGGGTAACGATGATGGGTCGGATGCCCCCTAGACCTGGAGGACCCCCATCTCGTGAGGCACCTCCAGTTGATAGAGGACCTGGGTGGGAGCTCTAGGGGCACTATGAGTGCCGATTTTTGTATTTGTATAGGCTTGCGAGCCCATTTTGTACATGGTCATTGATACCCATTTTGTATAGGGTAGGGGGTACCCATTTTGTACCTATAGGGGTGAGGTGATTCACTGGCCTACGGGCGATGTATTTTATATTTTGTAAACACTAGTGACACTATTTGATGATATATATATATATATATATGAACATATATATTTGGATCTTTCATGTCTACATGTGTTTGATGTTCTTGATGATGTATGATTTCTAATCTATATGTTTTGATAGATCTATGATGATTTATGTATGTGTGATGATGTGTTGATGTGATAAATGCGAATTTAACACTAGGTTATCCATATCATCTTCTATTTGATTAAATTGTCTTGGAATATGTGTAACTGTGATTGAATCAAAGCTTCGAGATAAGACTCTAACTTGTAGGTATTTTTGAAAGAGGCAAGGATCGTGGACATGATATACATTATTGAGTTGTAGGATGATAAGATGGGAATCTAATAAAATCTGAAGGTGACGAATGTGGCAATGACTGGCCTCAGCGAGGAGACCAATGACGGTGGTGTATTCTGCTTGGTTTTTGGTGGTTGATCCCAAACATATGTCGTTGGAGTGGAGCAGTTCATGTGAGGGTTTATAGAGGGCCCAAGTAGCAGAAGTGAGATTATGTGTCCAATGGCTATAACCATTAGTATAACCAATGTGGTAGGCCGATGGAGGATGCATCTGTCAATAACACATATGGTAGATCAAACATGGGGAGTGGAGGCAAAAAACAAGACTAAAAGCTCTACAAATGTGTACAAAGAAAAAGCCTAAGGTAGAATGGCTACACTCAGGCATAAAACTTCTTTAAGTACAACCCGTTGATAGGTTCTTTGAGAGGATAGCCCTCTGGAGAGGCTAGGATGTATGCACCTTTAGTGAGGTAGTGTTCGATAATGTAGGGCCCATGCCATAATGATTCAAATTTTCCATGGCCGAGACTATCGTGGGAGATATCATAGGCTAGGATGAGATCTCCTTCGTTGAATGAATGAAGGTTGACATGGTGTTCAAAGGTGGATTTGGACAATTTTTTAGCTGCCTCATTGTTCTATAATGAAGACTAACGATATTCATCAAATGAATCTAAGGTCAGCAAGCACTGCATAACATGGTAATTTCACACTTGATGGGGAGGGCGGCTTCGATCCCATGGATGAGGTGGAATGGTGTAAAACCAGTGGCAGTTTTGACTTTCGTGTGATAAACCCATAACGCTGAAAATAACATACGATGCTAGTTGGTCTTATGTTTGTTGACGATACATTGTAGAATAGTTTGGAGGATTTTGTTGACATCCTCGACTTGTTCATTGGTCTAGGGGTAGTATGGGGAGGCAAACTCATGGGAGAAGCCTAAATTTGAGGAGAGTTTGGTGAATATCTCATTCTCAAAGTGTTTACCATGATCGGACATTAACTGTAGTGGTACTCCGAATTGGGTAACGACGTGGTGGAATAAAAAACATGTTGTTGTGTCAGTGGTATTGTTGAAAGTGGGCATGGATTCGGCCCATTTGGTAAAGTAATCAAATTCCATGAAAATGTACTTGTGTCCATTACTGGATGGAGGATTTCAAGTCATGAAGTCTATGCCCCATTTGAATAAGGTTCTGGCGGTGATGACTAGATGTAGAAGAGCGGGTGGAGCTCATGATTTGTTTGCATAGAGATGGAATTTGTTGCATCGCTTGACAACGTGGATGAAATCATGAAACATCATGGGCCAAAAGTACCCTGCTCGAATGATTTTTTGGGTGGTGGACATACCCGAGAGGTGGCCACTGGAAGCGTCGTTATGGTAATCATTCAAGACTCTATCATCTTCTTCGATGGTCAGACATCGGCGAAGAATGGTGTCGACCCCACGTCAGTATAATATGTATTCGATGAGGAGGTATCGAGGGTCCTGATGGAGAATGAATTGATGATTGTCTCGAGAGAGATGAAACTCAAACTTATGTGTCTGAAGGTAAATGATAAGGTCTCCATACCGGGGGTCATCAAGGGGGATAAAGAAGAGGTGTTCGTCGGGAAAATTTGTATTGACAGGTGAAGATTTAGCGTCTGAGGGAAAAGCTATAATGAGTTCGGTGAGAATGAGTGCTTTCTTGATTTTAGGATTTGAGAACTCTAGGTCATATTCCTGAAGGATGATGATCCATCGGGCAAATTTTCCATTAATTTGTCATCAACTAACAAAGTATTGCATGGGGTTGGAATCTGCTGTGACTTTGGTAGTTCGAAGGAGGATGTAGTGTCGTATCTTTTGGAATGCAAGGAAAACTGTGAGGGTGAGTTTCTCATCATGATTGTATTTCAGAGGTGGTCCTGAAATATTTTAACTAATGTAGTAAATGACATGTTCTCACCCATCATCCCCTAGTTGGATGAGGACTCATGCTACTAAGATGGCTAAGGTTGATAAGTAGGGGATGTAATTGCGATCATAGTTTGGAGGACTAATCAAAGGGGCATTGGATAGGGCCTATTTTAAATGATCAAAAGTAGTTTGAGAATGTTCATCCCATCAAAATGGGATATCATGATGCAGTAAGTGAAGGAAACCATGTGCACAAGTGGCGTAATATGGGATAAAGTGATGTAAAAAGTTATCTTTTACTTTTAGGCTTTGCAGTTGGAGTAAAGTCCTAGGTGGTGGAATTTATATCATAGCTTGGACCTTGAGGGGGTCCATCATGATGTTGTGTTGGGAGAGAATGAAACTAAGAAGGCATCTAGCTATTATGCAAAATACACACTTGAGGGGGTTCAAGCGGATATTGTACTTGCGACATCATTGAAAAATGATGTGTAAGTCTTCTAAATGTTAAGTTCGTTTATTGGATTGAGCAGGGAGGTCGTCCAAATAAGTGAGGATGATGCGAGTAAGATCATGCAAAACATAAGTCATGGGCCATTTAAATGTAGCACCTGCATTCTTGAGTTCGAAAGGCATGACACGATCAAAAAAAGTACCCCATGGGGTAGTAAAAGTGGTTTTATACTGATCTTTTGGATGGATTTGGATTTTATTATATCCGAAGAACCCATCCGTGAAGGACAAAGCCTCATGATCGGCACAGTCATCGATAATTTGGTCAATGAAAGGGGTTGGAAAGTTGTCCTTAGGATAAGCATGGTTGAGGTTACGAAAGTCGGTGCATATGAAAATAGTGCCCTATTTTTTGTTAACAGGGATGGGGTTGGAAACCCATGAGGTATACGCAATTGGGTAAATGAACCCAACAGTGCATAACTTATCAATTTCAGATTTGATAGTCGCCACTTTGGATGGGTGAAGGGGGCACTTCTTTTGACAAACTAGGGCAACATCTGGCCATGTGTCGATGCGATGTTCGACTATATAAGGATCGAGGATGGGCATCTCTGTATATGACCAGGAAAAAATATCCCGATATTCCTGAAAGAGATATTTGTACACTTTGAGTTCCTCAGGGGAGCATGCGGTGACAATAGTGATTTCTTCTATGATTTCCAATTTGGTGGAAATGTGAATTTTGACAGTGGGGGAGATGTTGTCCATGTTTCCTTCTTCAAAATTATCTGGGGTAGGAATAGGGTTGTTGAACCAGTATATATTCCCTAAAGGAATAAAATCCTTGTTTCGATTGCACATACAGAGGCTTGGCTAGGAGGGTCAAAAGATTCATGTGATAGAAACAAAGGTTTGTGATTGAGTGCATTCCATGGGAAAGCGGGGGTAGTGAGTTCCTCCAAGATATCTTTGTCGTAGTGGAAAATGCGAGAATACAGGTGATCTGAGGAGGTGACATGGGAAACTGTCAAATTGTGATTGTCCTCAAGTGGCGAAGACGTAGAGGAGATATTGCATACATGGAATGATGGCTCACTTGACATAAACCAAATGTCCAACAAAATGGGATATCATGATGCAGTAAGCGAAGGAAAACATGTGCACGAGTGGCATAATATGGGACAAAGCGATGTAAAAAGTTAGATTTGCCTTTTAGGATCTGCAGTTGGCGTAAATTCCTAGGTGGTGGAATTTATATCATAGCTTGGACCTTGAGGGGGTCCATCATGATGTTGTGTTGGGAGACAATGAACCTAAGAAGTCATCTGGTTGTGACGCAAAATACACACTTGAGGGGGTTCAAGCGGATATTGTACTCGCAACATCGTTGAAAAATGATGCATAAGTCATCTGAATGTTGAGTTTGTTTCTTGGATAGAGCAGTGAGGTCGTCCAAATAATCTAGGATGATGCAAGAAAGATCATGGAAAACATAAGTCATGGCCTGTTTAAATGTAGCACCTGCGTTCTTGAGTCTGAAAGGAATGACATGATAAGCAAAATTACCCCATGGGGTAGTAAAATCAGTTTTATACTGATCTGTTGGATGGATTTGGATTTGATTATATCCATTGAACCCATCCATGAAGGACAAAGCCTCATGGTTGGCATAGTCATCAATAATTTGGTCGATGAAAGGGGTTGGAAAGTTGTCCTTAGGACAAGAATGGTTGAGATCATGAAATTCAGTGCAGACATGAATAGCGCCATGTTTTTTGTTAACGAGGATGGGGTTGGAAACCCATGAGGTATACACAATGGGGTAAATGAACCCATCAATGCATAACTTATCGATTTCAGATTTGATAGCCGCTGCTTTGGATGGGTGAAGGGGGCACTTCTTTCGATGAACTGGGGAGACATCTGGCCATGTGTCGATGTGATGTTTGACTATAAAAGGACCAAGGATGGGCATCTTTGTATATGACCAGGAAAAAATATCCTGATATTCCCGAAAGAGAGATTTGTACGCTTTGAGTTCCTCATGGGAGCATGCGGCACCAATAGTGATTTCTACTATGATTCTCGGTTTACTGGAAATGTCGATTTTGACAGTGGGGGAGATATTGGCCATGTTTCCTTATTCAAAAGCATCTGGGGCAAGGATAGGGTTGTTGAACCAGTATATATGCCCTGAATGAATAAAATCCTTACTTCGATTGCACATATGGAGGCTTGGTTAGGAGGGTCAAAATATTCCTATGAGAGAAAAATCACTCTGTGATTGAGTGCATTCCATGGGAAATCGGGGGTATTGATTTCCTCCAGGATATCTTCATCGCAATGGAAAATGCAAGAATACAGGTTATCCGAAGAGGGGACATGGGAAATTTTCAAAGTGTGATTGTCCTCAAGTGGTGAAGATGTAGACGAGATATTTCATACAGGGCATGATGGCTCGCTTGACATAAACCAAATGTCCAGGCACTATGGGTGATAAATTGTGGTAGGGGGAAATATTTCTTATGGGAAACAAACTAGAGAATTGGGAGGATTTGGGGAAATATCCTTAGATAGTCGATCTATGAACCATAGAGGGTTAGGAAGTGACTCAGATTCGAGAGAGGTAATATTGATAGTATCGAGAGAGTGCAGGATGAGTGGTGAGGTGGTCGGATGTGGTTGAATAAGGGTTGAATGACGACCTCAGTATGCAACAATCAAAGGACATCAGTATGTAAAGTGAGAAAGTAACTCACAAAGAGAGTAAGGGAATCTCATCCATTTAGAGACTAAGGAAGAGACATAATGAATGTCAGTGACGCAAGTACCATAAAGTGGTGGCAAAGAGGGATCTTGCTAAAAGGTTTGGCGTATTGCAGCTAGCGTCTGGTGAAACTAAGGTAGAGTTGGGAAATGATGAGTATAGTGGCCATGTTCTAAATAGATGGCACAAGTGAATTTGGTTCGCAACCCTTTACTTCCTGCAGTGGAGGATGCAGTAGTAGTACTAGACATGCTTGGAGAAGTAGTGAGCGATGTGGTTGCTCGAGGGATTTGAATCATATTGCGTAATTCGAGAATATTAGGACATCTATTAGTGCGGTGTTACTCTCTTTCTCATAGTGCACAAGGAGGCTGAACTCATGGAGGAAGTGGAGCTTTGGGCTCTCTCTTCTTCCATATTTCCCCAACAGTGGCAGTGGTGCTAGAAGTTGAGGGTGAGGGTGGTGCGTTCGAAGCCTATACTAGAATCTGCATCGGGATTCCCTTTGGATTAGGAGGGAAATATGGTTATGGAACCATCACGGGTGGGCGTAGATACCATACAAGGATAGAAAGCACCATGTTGGGAAGGGTAAGCATTGTGGCTACCTAAAATGTTTGAACACTGGGTGGGGGGTAGAACAAAGGAATTCGAGTAATGGCTTGAGGGATTGTCTCCCAAGACGGGATTTTCCCCTACAGGGGGGGGAATTAGGGATAAGTGATGCAGTAGGGTTCTCAAGGAATTCCTATGGTAATGGTTCTTCAATTGATGGAATGTCGATGTGAGGGGAGGTCTCAGTGGGAGGAATGGTGTCACCGGAGTGTTGAGGGGTCCTAAATCCCTTTAACTCAACAGTAGGAATGAAACTCGCCATCGACACCCAATTAGACTCTGTAGCATTTAATGGTGGAATGGTTCTCTAGATCTTGTGATACAACCAAATGATCGATGGGCTTTAAGTAGTGATTGACAAAAAGTCTTCTTGCGAAAGCTCCTCCTTCATTTTGAACGTTCTCTTTTTGTATTTTCTCTTATAGGTGGGATCGATACAAGATAAATGTTGGTATAAACTAGCTGAGTAAAAAAGGGGAAGGACTTAACTACTGAAGAAGTTTGATTTCTGGATAACCCTTCTGCTCAAGCATGTAGACAACGATTCTTACACCTACAACAAGCCTAGTACTAATACATTAACTTGTTGGTGTTCCAATTATTGACTGAGATACAATTATCAGGAGAAAACATACATGCAATAAACAATGGTAAAAAAAATATTTTCCTTAACTCTAATCATCAATCACATATTAACACAATGATTTAATTTTCATCATTAAAGACAGGAACTATAAAAATATTGAATCAGATAACTTATCAATAGATTCAAAGGCTCTTACTCGTTACAACATCCATTCACGAGATAAAATAAGAAATAATTCTTCTTTAGATCCAATCACACACGTTTTTGATGAAAAAAAAAAACTTGTCTCTGGTCCTAAACATGACTTCTCAATTAAGGTAGGTCTGAAATAGTTCTTTACAAATCCAAAAATGAGGGTCTTTTCCAAAACCATCGACCTCTTCTAAGAGGTCGATCCTCTTATTTATAACATATTATTAACTAAAAATAACTATCAGAAGTGCAGCTAATTAAAAAACAAAATCGCCACTTGGTGCTTTCATAACTTGAGTGGATGACTCTTCTCATACTTCAACCATTTGACAAAGATTTACTCACACGTGTTGGCATATAGGAACCTATGTTGGTCCATCGGTGCTGAAAGGATCTCTTTTAACTCCACTGACCATGCCTGATATTTGACTACTTTAGCACTTAATTGTTGTAGCATTGTCTGAGACTGATCGGGTGCTCCATGAACTGTTGTATCTGACCTGGCACCATGCTTTCCACCCTTTTTATCTTTGCAATCCACGATGAGTCTTTTTCTACATGTTGTTTGACTATGTCATGCAAGTCGACAAAGTCCTCGGGTGAGATGAATTCTGGGAGACCGATGTCTCTCATCGCCCGATTGATCTTGATCCAGCTTCTTTCGCAATCATCCCATTTCTCTTAAATATCCCGTTGAATTTATAGGGCCATCCTTACCCATTATTGAGTGGACTTCCTTATGCAATCAATGTTTTCTTCCCTTAACACCCGAATACATTTCTCTTCGGCATATCGACCCTTTTGAACCACGTTGATGTAATCAATTATTTCCACAGCTTGGCGGTACTTATCATATGACCTTTCCATGTCTTTGCATTATGCTAGTGCCATCAGGGTGTCTTCTTGAAATTTGTCTATCCCTACAGTGAAAATATGCCACTCACTCATGAATTTGTTGTAGGCATCTTGGAATTCACTTCTCAAAAATACCATGCCCTGTGTGGAGTCCTGATAGTATTTCGCCAAATGGTGCAAATGTTCCAACTCCTTTAGAACATCCAGATCCTCTTCATCTTTCCTTTCTCTATCCAGAGTGGCATATGTGATCTCCATGCCTCCGCCAATAATTTCGAACATCTTGGCATGATCGGTGCTAATCAATTTCTCCTTTCTAATTGTTACAGGAAACTCCCCCTTCGGACAGGTGAAATTTCTCTTGGATATAGACCACTATAACCATGATAGAAAGGTGATAATGTTGGACACTAAAAATCCTTCTAATGAAGCTAAATTATTCAAAGAAGAATAATAAAGGAGTATAAATACCTTTTAACGACGTGTGTCCTTTCTCGATCTGGATTGATATTGATCTCCAAGTTCTTTAGAAGGTCCTGAAATCCAGTGAGCAACAATGACAAAACATGCTTCCTATTCTACCATGATTAGCTTCAAAATAGATCTATCAAAGAAAAAATCTTATGAAACATACACAAACTTTAAAGGAAACAGGTCAAGCACATATGTATATTAATGAAAACAAACCAAAGTGCTTACAACTGTAGATGCAGTTGCAGTAGCCTCACCAAGCTCTCTTTGTCCAAACCCTTGCTCAAATGATCCACAAACAAAATGACTATGCTTCATTGATTATCTCCCTTATAAGATCATAAGTTTGATGCCTTCAATGTATCTCCTTTCTTATGAGATCATAAGTTAGGTATTTCTCAATTTCTCCATCTCCTTCACCATGAGAAGGCCTCCTTATATAAGCTTGTAGAGGCCTAACCACCTTAGAGATTATTGGGATAGGTTGAGGATATTTCTCCATCAGTTGTGGATCCTCCCTAATATCTATCCTTGACCTCGGATTCGAATCCAACTAATTTCATATATAAGGGGGATCTTCCCCTGATTTTCTCAACAGCATAACACTCCCCCAAAATGGTGCATAGATCACTACAATGCTCCACCAAAGAAGCTCAAGGAGCACTAGCACTCCCTGATAGTGGGTAGGGGAGTGTTACCGAATATTTCCTCAAAAAAGACTAGCACTCCCCCAGAATGGGGCACATAGCGCTATAAAGTTCCTCCAAAGGAGGGGAAGGAGTGCTAGAATGCCTTGATAGTGGGTAGGGGAGCGCTTCCCTTTAAAATTCATTTTTAAGTTGTCTTTATCAAGGAAAATATTTTGTACTCTTTGTCAAATCATTTCTCCTTCTTTAACCAATCATTGAGAGTGTCTTTTAAGTGTTCTTTGTGATGTCGTTCGAGACACGACATAGGCAAGATGACAGTATGATGTTTGCGACACTTGGGGCCAAAATGCAACACTTGTGACACTTGTAATGATGACAATAAGTCATGATTGCAGTGAGTAATTTTGATGTGTAACAGATTTCCCCCCAAAGTGTGAAGTTAGAAGATAGAAACTGATGATTAAAGTACTTTGTATAATTTTTCGAGCAAGGGTATGGACTCAGAGAACCTGGAAGAAGTTTCACACAACCATCAAATAAATATTATGATATGTTTCAAACCCAAGGCATCATACCTATGCTTGGGTGATAAATACTTTCAAGGTATGGCCACCATAAAATACACTGCGGATCCATGATTGTATTAACAAAAAGGTATATCCACCAAAGATACAATTTGGATCTATACTTCCATGGCATGAACTGATTGTAGCCACAAAAAATACACAGTGGATCTACGAGATGACAAGACATAGCCACAGACCAATACAAAGTGGATCTATGTTATAGTATATGTGTCAATATTCAAGAGAAACTTCGTTGCAACCTGGGTAAAGTACATATTAGAGTGATCACTCAACACAGGGTCTTCTTACAGATATTGATGCAGTACGATTCTAACTATGTGAATAGATGTCCTCATGTTGAACATGGAAGAAACCAATTGATTACCGGTCAATGAGGTAAACTATCAACAAATGCGAGGGAGATCACCATTGATTTCAATGATTCCCAAGGTACCCTAGTACATTCAGGACAATGTGAATAGATGAGATGAAGTAAAACATCCTTGGAATAATCTAATCAGAGGTCAATGGTGTAAATCGACTGTCGAAAGCTAGGAGGCCTGCCATTGAGGCATGCAGGTTCCAAGGTACTAACTGGTTTCTAAGTCTAATTCCCAGATAATGTGTTGAAGTCGATAGGAACAAACTTGTCGCAGGAGGGCCTTGATGTATCCCCAAAAAATGACATGAAACTAACACAGAGATGTAAATTAGTGGATCAAATGAACATGTACTGACACGTATTTGAAACAGGAAATTTGTGATGGTTGAATCTCAAGGAAGATACTTCATTTGAACACTGAGGCACAACAGCAAAAACATGGCATGGACCAAAACATGATAATCCAATGAATACTGTGAATTTTGTCATGTGACCCAAAGGAGTAAAGAAAATTAGAGGAATGGATCAATGTAGAGGTTCATCGGATTAAAATGTATGCAAAGACAAAGTGTCCTATTCAAGGGCGATCATAAGAGTGACTTGTGATGTTTTCAAAAACTGCTTGGCTTACTTCCTTCAAAATTTTCCCCCATCCAGATAGATGAGTACCTCTTTTTAATTTAACAAGCTCGAGGTGGGTAACACATGCTTGATATAAATCACCTTTGGTAAGTCCCTCTTCCTTTGTTTAATAAACTGGAAGAAGTAAGGGTTCGGTCCCTTTTCGCATAGGGGTAGACCCAAGGTTCAACGCTTTGGAAGTGCACCAACAAAACCCTAACTACCATCGCTTTTGGAAACACCTACGAAGCAGATGAAGTCTCACCTGAGGTAGAGGTAGGGGTGGTTGCATGACTCAGATGTCTGCAACCTTATCTGGGACATAGATCTGTGATTGTAACACTTTAACAGAGCACTTAGTAGTTATAGTTCATTAGTATTCAGCCTTAGTTCACCGCATAGATAAACCCTAATTACAGAGAAGCACAATATTCATCCAGATCTAATATATTCAAGAATTAAGCACATCAATGTGGATCCGATATAACATCTTATTCACATATTAGGAACTAAGTTATCATATTCATCTAAGAATACATCAATACACTAAGCATTAATCATATAAACCATAAAACATTCACAATGCACAAAGAAACCACAATGCACAAATAAATCACAACACAAGATATACATGGTTCACCCCCAACCTGGGGCTACATCCACCAACTCTTCTTCTCTTTATTGTCTTTTGTCAATCCTCTACATGCATAGAGACACAAGATCCTACTCCACATAGAACAAGAGATCTTTGTGCACTTCACTAGATCCTCCTTCCCTGAGCTAGGTAGCATCACAAAGCCTTTACACACTCTCTTACAGTCACTTTCACTTATCTCTGCAAGTCTCACACATTATGCACAAATAATTTACAACTATCACTTGCACTTAGCACACTGGCCTTTACTTTCCCTTAGCACCTAGCATCACACCCTTGTCATTGTTTTTGTTTCTACTTACATCACCTAGCTTTCTATTTATACATTACAAAGGGCCTAAGAATTTGTAAACCCATGGGTTGACATCACCATACCTGTTACATAACCCAAAACCCAAAAATCCCTAAACAAGGGGTCGAGATCCCGCAATCTCCTCTTCAACTTGCGCTCCACCTTTGACATCCTGTCGAAGTCCCAAAATAAGTCAAACCTGACCAAATATCTCCAAAACTTGGTCAAGGTCCAATATGCCCCCAACACTCACCTGTGACTCGTCTTGAGTCACTCTAATATAGGTAGCTATTCTTCAAAATCCTTGAGCTTGGATCGAGCTTCTTTGACCTATTGTTGCTCCAAGGCCTCCTGCTCGGTGAAATCTTGAATGATTGCTTCATTGACAGGTCCCTCTAAGAGTTTTTCAACTGTAGTGACTACTTTATCGAGATTTGCTCCTTGGCCTTCAATCTCCTCAAACATTTGGTAAGCTTCATCTTGGATTGGTTGGAGCCTCTGAGTCATTTCCATGAATTTTCTCTAAATGGTGTGGACCTGTTGTTGAGTAGTGCATTGTTCCTGGAATCACTTCATCCTCTCAACTTCTGACAGGGGATTCAACTGTGCCTATACTATCATTGCTTGATGTTTTTCCTCCTGGAGTGGTGACTCCAGTGCCTTTAGTTAAGGGTATTCAGTAAGTCACTCATAGGTCTGTGAACTTCTACTACTAAGATGTTTACATTCAAAATCTAATGCTCTAATCCTCTCAATTGTGCTCTGGGCAGTGGATTTTCTTTGGTCTCTCATGTCCTACAGGGTTCTTGGCACTGTTTGTATATCTAGGTCTGATATTCTCTGTTGAATCTATTGGACAACTTTAGCAAGCTATCATACTTGATGCTCCACTCGATTTTATTCCTTTTTCTCTAAGCCTGTCACAGAGCGAAGTTCTCTGCTAATTGCTTCTTTGACTCTGAGTTGATCTGTGAGAAACTTCTCTTTCTCTTGTTGGATCTGTACTCTCTCCTCTTCAAACTTGTTTTGGAGGTCATCCTTCTCCTACTGCGCAAATCAACATTGTTATATCATTTCCTCTTGTCCTTGCTTCAGGGCCACTGTGGCCTCTTCATTTTCTTCTTGTGTGTGACGAAGATGAGCTTCAGTCACATCAACTATTATGTGGAGTTGGGTAGGCTCATCTCCCAACTCTGTTTCTTATGATGGTGGGGGCGCAGTGGACACTGTGCAACTGGAGTGAAGGGCCTATCGTACCCCTCTAAGTTCTTCCTTGATTATATCATACATGGATTCTTTTTTGGATTCAGTTTTCTGCAAGAGGTCTTGTGAGGCATATGATATGGCTGCGATGATGAAGTCGAAGTCATAGAGTGTGAGTATAGTATGAAAATTAGTCTTAGTAGCTTTTGACTTCTTTAAAGAAGTAGGTTTCGTGGGGGAAATATTCCTTTTCTTGGAGGGATCAGTCTCATCAACATGATCTCTAGGTAGTGTTACTTCGCCTTGCTTTTGCTGATCTTCTTTTCCATTGGTCTCTTATTTATCTACTTCGTCATCACCTCCTCTTCCCGATGATTCTAAAGTGGTTTCTTCTCAGGCACTACTCAACTGCTGGACCTCTTTGGTCTTCTTCCTTCTCTAGGATTCCAATTTGTTCAGGTTCGGACAGTTCTACGGGGTCAGTAGGGATAAGGAGCTCTATAAGACAATCCTTGGTTATATCTTCTAGTTCCTCCTCTGTGATCTTGTAGTATAACTGAATCTCATCTTTACTATCATTTGTACGCGTGTTGATATAAATGAAGTGTCAATCTATGTGAAACTTCATAAGGGGTCTAAACTAGTGCAGCGTGTTCAGCATCATACGAGGGACAGATTCAATAGCCCTCTTTAATTGGATATAGTATGTGTGGAATACTACATTATACTACCATTGTTTCCCCATATCGTTCAAGTACGAGAGCATGGTGAAATTCACAGTGAGTGGCTCAAATGGATCAATGTTCGCGAAGGTCGCACCTTCCGGCATCTCCCAAGCAGTAAACATGATGAGGATCAACAACCAACTAAAATGGAACTCATGGCCCTGATCCTGAGCTTCGCAGAAATCAAATTCTAGATGGTTGACTAAGTACTTCACCTAGTCCATTTGGATTCCTTCCATGCATTTTCTAGTGAGGTTGACAAAGAACCCTATGACCTGCGTAGGTTTGTTCTTTCTTACTAGATTTCATGCAATCAACTGGAAAGCTAGGCACACTGCGCCATTCTGGATAGAAGCTAGCTTGTAGCCTCACGTCCCATTTTCTACATCACAAAATGTGTCTTTAATCCTCTGTGCCAGTGCGTGGTCTATAGTTTTTCATGGGTAGAAGTCTTGTAGTTCAGGTCCCTGCATGCTCAATCCTGTGATCCTATGGATCAATTCCGGATCGACAGTGATGCATATTTCTATCCACACATAGCCACCATGGAAGCATGACAACAGGAGATTAACACACGCGTTAACCTCCTGGTGCCTTCCAAAATGTGGTATCTTCATTACGTTCAGGATAGTGGAGTACATGAGGTCCATAGTCCATGGTTGGGGGATTATCCTCAAGTTCTTCCCCTTCATCCTTATCAAATACCTGTGAGGGGTGAGCATAATTTGGTTCTTGCAGTCCCCTAGGTTGAAGTCATTGAATTTTAATGTCATTATCTTATCCTACTATGTTCTAACTACACGTATCCCCTTTGGGAGGTATGTAGTAACCAAAGTGTAATAAAATTCCCTCAAGAAAGTGTCACGACTCACCACGCCAGCAAGAGGTGGGATGTAGTCAGGAAGGATAGTCAGGATTAACTTTGAATTCTCCAAGTCATCTCGATGCTTGGTCATTTTCTCTACTGGAACTCGGGATGATCCAGATCCATGAGAATTCGATGGGGAGACTTGCACTCCTCTTGTCGATGAAGCCTGAATTCCTATGAACATTACTTTTTTGGCCATTAAATCAATTAGAACTTATTTTATATATTTATCTATGGTGTTGAGTTTGTCCGACATGCACGCTCAAGATCGGATAACTGAGGTCAATGAATGAATTCTCAATGCAATAGAACAGGTGTCGATATTAGTAAACACAGTGCAGTAGCAATGATTTGGCTTGGATACAATTCGCAAAAGTGTTCTTGGTGTAACAATCGATAGAATAAGTATACAAGGAGGTAACGGATCTCTCCAATGGCCAAGAACCCTTCATCAATGTAGTTATGTTCGTTACAACATGGTTCCAATGGTCTGATGGTGAGTTTTCTGATCATAACTATTGTTCTAACCGTTCAGGAGCATGAGTCTAACAGTCATAATGACTCCAACAATTATATTGCTTCGTGATGGTGAAATGCCATGTTGCGCTATTCTGATATCTCAGCGAAGTTCCAGTTTTGCAATCCTTCAACCTCCAGACCCTCCTGCAACGTTTCTAGATTTTCTCTCTTTTTACTGAGATTTCTAGCCTTCTTCCTTGTGATCTTATTCTCAGTATTCCTCTTTCCATTTTGATTCTTACTTGTACTCAACATAGTAACTTCGCGTTGTTGAGATTCTTTCATAGGGTTAGAGAGTAATAATTCTTCTTTGTCTGGGGTAGGTGCTCTATTCTCCTATACAGACAGATAATGTAAGTTTTCTTGGGTTCTTTCATCTTTGATATCCAGATTGTTGGTCCTCAGTAGCTTCGACTGGTACTCTTGTTATTTTATTAAGTGATATCCTCTTCATCATGGAGTCTCTCAGTTCTTTCTTCTTATATTCTAGGGATTCCTCTTCTTTTCTTATGGTCTCATCCTTCTCAATTCAGGTTTTTCCTAGTAACATAGAAAATGGAGCGCTTCTCTCAATAAATTTAACAACCTCAAAATCTTCCTTTGTCAAAGTTCCATGAGCACTCATAGATATCTGGCTAAGTCTTCCACATAGGGTTATCAACTTTCCTCTAAATAATCCTATCCCTCCTAATGAAGGACTCATAGCAGGCTTCCCTAAAATTTCTGAGGTTCTTTCTGTCATGATATTCACATGTGTTTCCTCATCTAGAAAACAGTCAATATCAAAGTCTGCTATTCTTGTTTCTATGCACTCTTTTTCTTTGAAGATCTCTGATAAGTTGACATTTATGTGATCATTCAGGGTTTCTTTCATTTGTAGTAATGCATTCTCTGATTCTTTCTGGGGTTATTCCCTGGTCTTAGTTTCTTGACCCTTCTTAGGGTCTTCTTGTCTCATATTCATCCTTTCAAGCTTAGCAATCATACTAGGGAAATCCAAAACTTCATGATCCATAGCTTTACAAAAAAGACAACTAGGTATTCTACCAGGGAATTCCTTAGAAAGATGTCTCGGTCTTCTGCAATTGTAACAAATGGTTAATCCTCTTTTTCTTTTAAATGATCCCCAACCTTTCTTGTACTGTGCACTAGGATCATAGTAGTTAACCTACAAAAAATTCTTTCTAGGATCCTGCATCCATTTGTTAGTCCAAACATTATTTCTATGCATAGGGATACCATATCTTTCACTATTCTTATCAGATCTACTCATATCAAATCTTCTTTCGTCTAGTTGTGCCCTATTTTTCAAGGTAGGAATTTTTTTATCAAACATACCTAGATCCATACTTTTGAAACAAAAAGTTCCAATCATATTACCTTTTATAAAGAACAAAGATTTCAGATCTTACCTCTTTAATAAAAAGTTTTCACTGACCTTACCTCTTTTCTTCAGATCAGACTTCTCTTCTTAGCACAGATCTTTTACAAGTCAAGTAGAATATAGTGCACTAGGGAAACATATATATTCACAAAGATTTCTCTTTTCTTTAGTTCCCAGCAATCATAGTTTTAGGTCCCAGCAATGGAACCATTTGTTGGCACAGGGGCAGGCCCAGGGTTCAATTCTTCAGCATAGCACCAACAAAACCCTAACTATCGTCCCTTTCAACAACACCTGCGAAGCAGATGAAGTCTCACCTGAGGTAGAGGCAGGGGTGGTTGCAGGACTCATATGTCTGCAACCTTAGTTGGGACACAGATATGTGATTGTAACACTTTAACAGAGAACTTAACAATTATAGTTCATTAGTATTCAGCCTTAGTTCACTGCATAGATAAAAACTAATTATAGAGCAATATTCATCCAGATCTAATATATTCAAGCACTAAGCACATCAACATAGATCATATCTAGCATCTTATTCACATCTTAGGTACTAAGATATCATATTAATCTAAGCATACATCAATACACTAAGCATTAATTGTATAAACCATAAAACATTCACAATGCACAAAGAAATCATAACACAAGATATACATGGTTCACCCCCAGCCTGGGGCTATGTCCACCAACTCTTCTTCTCTTTATTGTCTTATGTCAATCTTCTACATGCACAGAGCCACAAGATCCTACTCCACATAGAATAGGAGATCTGCGTGCACTTCGCTAGATCCTCCTTCCCTGAGATAGGTCGCAACACAAAGCCTTTACACAGTCGCTTATAGTCACTTACACTTAGCTATGCAAGTCTCACACAATATGCACAAATCATTTATAACTATCACTTGTATTTAGCATATTGGCCTTTACTTCCCCTTATCACCTAGCATCACACCCTTGTCATTGTTTTTGTTTCTACTTACATCACCTAGCTTTCTATTTATACATTACAAAGGGCCTAAACATGGGTAAACCCATGGGCCGACATCCCCATACCCGTTGCATATCCCAAAACCTAAGAAAACCTAAACAAGAGGCTGAGATCCCGTGACCTCCATTTCAACTTGCACTCCACCTTCGACATCCTGTTGAAGTTCCAAAATAGGTCAAACCTGAACAAGTATCTCCAAAACTTGGTCAAGGTCCAATAGTCTTATATGGGCCTTTCAATGTATATTTTTTAACGAGTCTAGAGAAGGTAAACTGAGTGATTTTTCATGTTTAGAGAGTCTGAAAAGAACTTAAAGATGACTCCATTGTTTTCCTTTTTTCATAATATTAGTCTCGTGAGGCCAAAAAAGAGATAAATTATCACTCGAAAGATGCCCTTTCAAACCTTTTAATGAGTGGGAAAGGAAGCAAGATCACTCAACAATCTTTTCATGTTTAGAGAATTTGAAAAGAGCTTAAAGATGACTCCAAGGGGTTCCTTTTTCATGTATCCATGCAAGTCCTAAAAAGAGATAAATGTTTACTCGGTTGCATTCTCATGTTTTTTCGAGTGTTAGAAGGAACAAAGACCATGCTTGTTATGGGTTTCATGTTTAAACAAGCTTGAAACAAAATTAAACTATGCTTGTAAATTCCCAATGTAATTTCCAAAGGTTGGGATACCCATGGATGGTTGGTACTCTGCCCCCAACTTGAAGAGCTAGTGGCCTAACTCCAGAATGATAATCAAAGGCTGGAGACATGCCCCCCAAGATTCAATTCATTCATCGACTTTGAGGTTGCACCAATTTTTGTACTAGATGGAGAAAAAGTATGAGGCTGGATGAAATGAACGTTCAAAAATGAGACCTAACGAAACACTCGACTTGGTATGAGAGGTGGTTGTTTCATTTTTTAACGAGCTTGACACAGGAAAAGAGCTATGCTCAAGGGTCTGGGTTGAATCCCCAGATTTTTGTTTCTTTTTTCAACGAGCTTGCTACAAAGAGGAAAACCATGCTCGTGGCCTCTCTTTCATTTTTTAACAAGCTTTCCACATAGAAGAGAAACTATGCTCGTATCCTCTGCTTGATCATGGATTCCAAGAGGACAATACTCTAGAAGGAATACATTTCAAGGGACAAATGTCATCCATGTCTTCCAGGAGATCTTTGTTAGATGGAAGAAAATCACTCTAGAAGGAACACATGTCGAGGTTCGTGATAGGGGTAAGGAGAACAGGCTCCAATAGCCCTACCAAAGATATCACCATGTCAACTACCGGATCTAAGTCATCATAATTTTAAATCATGGGATGCAACGCCACATAATTGACCTATGGCAAGGGTGATACCGACTGCATATAAGAACTGTTTAAGGAGTTCATTGGGTTGATGGTCAATTCAGGGCCAACAAACAAATTTTTTTCAATAGTCACCATTCTTTCATCATGAGGGAAAGATATCACATGGAAAAAAGTGGACACAATAGATTTCATGGCATAGAGATAATCTCTCCCAGGGAGTAAATTGAAATCCAAGGGGCCCTGGACTACCATAACATCAATGAAGACAATTTTCCCTCCCAAAGTTACAGGAAACTGGGGAAGGATCCCTAAAGGGTGATTGGTTCTTATATTAAAAGTGAACAGAGTTTGGGTAACCAACACAAGATGAGGATAGCCCAAAGGTTTCCAAGCAATAGAGGACAAAATACTAATGGACGAACCTTCATCTATCAGTGTCTTAGGAATGTCCCGACCACAAACTTGTATTGTAATCTTGAAAGGAATGTGAGAGGGAAGATGAGTTCCAGTTAGCGCACCCCAATAAAAAAGGATGGAATCATTACTTGGAGGGTGTTTTGTGGGAGGAGGAATTCCCCCCAGCATGGTAGATTATGTATCAACAAGAAAAACGTGGGCATAATCGGGTTTACTCTCTAGCGGGAGAGTAGGATCGATTGATAATGACATCAAATTGACCACTTGGGTTCCATTATCTAAGGGGATAATGGGGTCAACAAGTGGAAACAGATCGATCACTTTGGTTGCAATCTCTAACGGGAGAGTGGGATTGACCAAAGATGGGATCATATCAACCACTTTGTCAATTGGTTCAACTAAGGATGTGACCAGATTGATGACATGATCAACCAGACTGACCGATGAAGGGACAGGAGAAACCATGTTGGCACTCGTCAGAGGAGGAGTAGGATTGACCACGTTGGCACTCTTCAGGTGAAGGGTGGGACTGACCAAGGACGAGACTGGATCAGTCACTTGGGTTTCACTTTTTAGATGAAAAGTGGGGTTGATCGATGATGGGACTGGATCAACTACTTTGATTAGTGTTTCAACCAAGGATGAAACTAGATTGACCACCTGATCAACCAGACTGGCCAGGGATGGAACCGGATTGACCATTCCATCAACTAATGATGGGTTGGGGGAAATATTACGATAACTAGTTGGAAGTTGAATCTTTTCCAAAAGAGAAGAAGCCTCATCCATACGAGGACAAAGGTGAGAATAATGATCACCTTCGCATAACATACAAGGAAAGTTGATAGTTGTCTTCTTCTCACCAACCTTAACATCACTAGTTGACAGGGCATCACCAACATGTCTAGTAGAGGCCGATGATGTGGAGGAACACATTTCTAAGACCTTGGAAAGACCAAGGCAATCCCTTAGAAATTGGTCACCCTTACAAAGACTGCAAGGGAATTTGGGTTTCAGATTCTTTGTTTTAATATTGTCGACCTCATCAACACTCCCAGTATGATTAATAGTAGTTGGTTTCTTGGATCCAACCTATGATATGGTTGGAGGCTTGTTCCTTTTCGGGTTTTTCTTCTTCTTCTCTTTCTATTTCTTCTCCTTCTTATCAACCTGCCTACTTGCTTTAGATATTTCACTAGGTGAAGAAGGAGAAAGGGAAGGAGACTTAATGGGTGAAGAAGGTGAAAATTCAACATGATTTTGATGTGTGGGTAGTGTAGTTACATCTGAAGCATTAGGTGCAACTAAAGCACTGGGAAGATTCAAAATCACCGGAGTGGGGAACAACCAAATCGATAATCCGATGGTGAATCCCGGAAGACTTAGTGTGGAAATGTACGGAGGACCAATGTATCCAAAACAAAGAAAGGTGAAAGGTTCCCCAGGGGAATGGGTTCCTTCATTGGTACTCCCAGGAGTTGATTCCATTAACACTAACTCGACCTAAGGTCCATTAAGTAAAACAAACAACACACGCTATGAATCTATGAAGCAAACAATCAAACAAAACTTCCCACAATGAAACCACTAGTTGGTGATGAAATCCAACATCACGAGATCAATATAGGAAGGGGCAGGGATAGAGCAGGTGGATCAGCTACATTGGTGACCTTCTTAATCGACTTACGTGTTGGTGCAAGATTCCATGCAGTAATTGTGGATTTACCCTCCAAGGGGCACGAGTGAGTTTGACCAACGTCTGTTCTAGGTACAGTGAGACTTCCCTTCACCATCACCTTGTGAAAATAACCTAAATATTATGGCTAATAAGGACACCAACTCACTATCAGCCCCTAGGTGGGTACAGTCAACAATCTAGTCCGAACGTATGGGTAGGATAACAAGTCGAAAATCCTTCGAGAGAACTAAGGACAAATGGACTAGTAGAACTCTAGAGGACCCCGAAAGGATTCAGAATTCACGAAGCACTGAGACCAAATGAAGACAGTTGAGCCTCAAGAATAACCCCCAATATACAATTTGACTACTACAAATGGTTGAACCACGGAGGGATAATCTTCGTAACTCTCCCGAATGCAACCTTGTGTGTAACCCTTGTGTGAGAGGGGGATCCCAGTAATATTATACAAAAATTGTATTTTATCTCCGTATCGCAAGATGCTAAGTTTGTTTGACAGCTTTGGAAAGTTATCCTTTCAATCTATTCTAAAGTCCTACACCTTAAGCTAATGTAGGTTTTCTAACAGAAAATGTAAAATGTCTAATAAATGTTAGTTTAGCGCTTGATTTTAAGGATTTTGTTTACTCAAGAGGAAAATGGAGTGGACTAAATGATGTTTTTACCAACTCTAAACAATGAAAATAAATGAGAATGCAAATATTTCACTTCGATGAAAGCTATATTACGAGAAGGAGAAAACTTGTGTCATTCCCAAATGTATAATGTCAAAAACCATGCAATTTCGCTACTTCAAATGCAAACTAGTTTCACTACCCAAAATCAATAATTCATCTATATTCTTTGTTTGATTCTGATGTATAAATATAGTAAATACAAATCCTTTGATGCTCTACTACTTTCAATCAGGAGAAACATTCCTATGCAGATGCAATAGACACAAAGCAAAAAGACTACAAACAAAGCATGCACTCAAGACGGTGAGGTATGAAAGAAATTTGTTCTGACAAGAACACAATCAAGGATTCTAAAAACAATCAAGCATTCAAGGAACACAATAAAATGCAAAGAAGAATCCAAGAAAAGACAGGGAGAAAGAGAAAACACTCAAATTGTCCCGACAAAATAAGCAGCTAGAAAGGGAAATTTCACATTTATGAAAATGTTTCAAGATCCAATCAATACAATAGGGAGTGATAAGCATCAAAAAACAATACAAAAACTTCACAAACCAACCATATACTTTGGGTAAATACCTCTGCAAAACAGGCTGCAAAAGACTGAGCAGAAGAAGGCAGAAACTCCCAAAAAAGAGACTAGCGCTCCCTGTCTCAAGGGTACAGAGCATTGTAACGCTCCATAAAAAAACTGTAGGGGAGCACTGACCAGATATAAGCACTCTGGTATCTCCTAGGGGGGGTCGCTATTCCTCCCAGAACCTCAGAAAAAGAGCAAAAAAATGCAAAAAAACTCACCCAGATTGCATAAAAAATGGTGAAATTGCTAGTGAAGGTAGGAGAAGGCTAATGGATGATGAAAAAATAGTACAAAGTTATCTGAAAGGTGGGAAAAAGGGTAGGGACATACCAAGTAAAACAAAATTGATGTCGATCCCCAGTGGAGTCACCAATTTTTGTTACAGGAAAACCCCCCTACAGACAAGTGAACTTCCTCTTGGATCTAGACCCCTATAACCAAGACATAAAAGCACTAATGTTGGACACTGACATTCCTTCTAATGAAGCTAAACTAGTCAAAGAATAAGAATAAATGTGTATAAATATATTTTAACGACGTTTTTCCTTTCTCGATCCAGACTGGTCTTGATCTCCAAGCTCTTCAGAAGGTCCTAAAATCCAATGAGCAACAACAACAAAACATGCTTCCTATTCTACCATGATTAGCTTCAAAATAGATCTATCAAAGAAACAAGTTTATGAAACATATACAAACTTTAAAGGAAACAGGCCAATCACATATGTATATTAATGAAAACAAATCAAAGTGCTTACAACTGTAGATGCATATGCAACAACCTCACCAAGCTCTCTTTGTCCAAACCCTTGCTCAAATGATCCACAAACAAAATTCATATGATTAACTGATTATATCCCTCATGAGATCATAAGTTTGATTCCTTCAATGTCTCTCCTTCCTTATGAGATCATAAGTTAGGTATTTCTCGATTTCTCCATCTCCTTCACCATGAGAAGACCTCCATATATAAGCTTGGAGAGGCCTAACTACCTTAGATATTCTTGGGATAGGTTGAGGATATTTCTCCATTAGTTGTGGATCCTACCTAAGATTCATCCTTGACCTCAGATTTGAATCCAACCGATTTCAGAGATAAGGGGGATCTTCCCCTAATTTTCTCAACAACATAACACTCCCCCAGAATGGTGCACAGAGTGCTACAACGCTCCCCCAAAGAAGGTCAAGGAGCGCTAGTGCTCCATGATAGTGGGTAGGGGAGCATTACCCAATATTTCCTCAAAAAATCACAGCGCTCCCCCATAATGGGGCACAAAGCACTATAACTCTCCCCCAAATGAGTGAAAGGAGTGCTAGCACTCCCTGATATTGGGTAGGAGAGAACTGCCCTTTAAAATTCATTTTTAAGTGGTCTTTCTCAAGGCAAAGATTTTGTACTCTTTGTGAAATTATTTCTCCTTCTTTAACCAGTCTTTGGGGGTGTCTTTTAAGTGTTCTTTTTGATGTCATTCGAGACATGACATAGGCAAGATGAAAGTATGATGTTTGCGACACTTGCGACACTTGTAATGACAACAATAGGTCATCATTGAAGTGAGTAATTTTGATGTGTAATAGTGGTGATGAGAATCACACTATCCAATGTAATCCTTCTCTTCTTTGTGGTTCTCTTCATGATGGATTTCCTCTTTCGGTCGTATGCGATGGCTTATATATCAACGACCTCATCCTCAGGTTCGGGGATTTGCTACTCTCCCCAAGTAAGAATGTTTCCCATGCTCCCGACGATGTAAATATGTTCAAGACTAGATTCTCTAACCTCTTGTGTATGTTCCAAAAGTTAGGATTTTGGTTGTTTCTCATTAGGAGGTAAATTATCGGTTGAATTTGAAGCATCAGGGGAAGGCTCAATACTTACTTGATAATCTATTGTTGAGACATTAATTTCCTGCTATGGGACTCCTTATTCTTGTTCGTCTGACCCTAGCTCATCCTTCAGCGTTGTCTATTTGGGTATATCGTACATCGAATAGCTCAGTGTCTAAGACACTTCAAGCTCCTAGTCATTCTATGGAAGGCTCTAAATTTGAGCATCGAGAGCTGGGTAAGATGCTTTCTCGGGATCCTTTTCCTCTGTGATCTGCATCGGAGTCACCAAGGAAAACTTTGAACTCTCTTCATCATCATAGATTGTTATTAACTCACAGAGGGGGTTTGGTGCACTTGCTCTTCCTGATGTCATCGCTATCTATGGCTGAGCTGAAACGTTCCCTAGTGACATATCCTGGGACGCTAAAAATTTAGGGTCATTTGACCTAGTGATTCCTTCAATTTGTATTGGCTCTGGACAACTTGGACCTGTCTGGATTTCGACTGGGTTGTCGGTAGGGATCCTTGTTATTTATACAAGGTCTAGGTCATCCTACAACTGATCAATTACTCTCTGTTCTTTTTCTATCATGAGAAATCCCCTTTCTTGTGCCTCTGGTGTAATAGGAAATCATGTGTTCTGCACTGGAGCCACCAGGGAAACCTTTGTTGCCTCTTTTGCTCTTATTTCTTCCCTGGCTCTGAGGGCCTCTTGATCTGAATTTTATATTGTGGTCACCTATTCATCCAGGCTCATGGCCCTGAACCTGGTCATTTGTGGGTCGTCCATCCTTTGTACCACCTCATCCCAGTCCTGGGAATTTTATGTGAATACTTCCTCTTCAAATTTTTCATGGGTGTATGACCAGCATGATGACACTTGTGAAGAATGTTGCAAGACCAGGACCTTTGGATCGTACTTGCATAATCATCCCATAAGGAATCTAAACTCGATTTGGCTTAGCCCTTCTAGCTTGTCTTGAGCGGTATCCTTTACCAAGTAAAACCCTACATGGAAACCATAGGGTATGAATGCACATTTCTTTTCCTTGACCAAGATGGCATTGTAGCCTTGCAAGATAGTTTCATAGCATATTTATCCTACGACAAGTCGGTCTGGGACATGGGCTGGTAGGAGATGTCATGCTTCGGTGACCCTGAACACCCTGATGTAGGTAGTTCCCTCATCTAAATACCAATGGCCTATTGTTATCCATAAATTTGGTTGTCATGATGATGTAATGATGATGGAGAAATCAGGCTTTTCACTAAGACACTTTCCTAAGAAAAGTTACCTTTGTCTCTTTCCAGAAATCATATTTTTAAGGGAGGTTCGCAGGCTACCTATATATTTTCCTGCGAGAATGCATGATTCTTGCAGGCTGCATTAAGCTAGAGTGAGAGAAGTTCGCACTGTACCTAACTATCAGGGTTCGAACACTTTCTAAAGAAAGGAAAAAGATAAATTCTCGAACCTTCTAGAAAGGAATCTTCTAGAATGATGAGTTGGCATTCCAATGGTTATCTAAGTACTGGTTTTCCCGATATCTTGGGATCATTCCTATCCTGGTAACTAATCCATTCTCTCTTATAAATTAAGGGGAATGCTCATGGAAGGGGTTAAGCAGCTAATTAGCAAGAGATTTATTGGAGAATTAGTGTAAGATTGTGTCAAGGATTGATGCTACAACAGCTAGAGACACCAACAAGGTTATCAAAAGTGGTTGATCTTCTTCATACATGAGCAAGTGTGTGTGTCAGAGCTAGGAGCCATCGAAAGGAGACTTACAACATCAAGGCTCAGGTTGTATTCACTTCTTTCTATCAATTTAATACAGTAATATGTCCCTTTCCCATAAAGCTGATGTCACTTTATTACATAACTCCTTGATCATATGTATAGATTAGTTATTGAATATATTAAGTCATTTTCACTTCAATTGGTTTGAGTTGTCCTGGTCTTGACGGCACAAGAGCATTGGAGAAATGCTAGTACAATAGAGACCTAAGGAAGTGATCATAAGGTATGTTCATGATTCTTGCCTCCTAGTTCATTTAATAGTCTAAATCTAGGGAAAGAGTATTATTCTGTCCTGTTTTGTTCTAGATCCAGGTGGATCTAGGGAGATCGGTTTGTGTCCGCACTTACGGATTAATCCTGAAAAAAAATTGGCGACTCCACTGGGGAACAATCCCATTTTTTGGTGGATTTTTGTATTTTTTGTGGCCATTTTCTCTAGTTTCATTTTTCTCCTATCTTGTCAGTCTCTGAGTCTTCAGGATATCCTGATATAGACTTACTGGGTTCAGAAGCCTGTTTGAATTTTACTTCATTTTCAAAATTTGTTATCATCTTCAGGAGTTCTCGCACTGTGTTTAACTACAGCTTGTGAGAACTAGTCAAGTTCACACCCTGAACATAGGGTCCAGTGTGAACACCTCGCACCTTGCTACAAGGTGGCCTGCGAGAATCTTATCTTCTCGCACTGTGTAACACTGCTTGCCTGCGAGCAAGATTTTCTGAAAATTTTGAAATTGAGTTTTGATTTTTTCAACTGCTCAGATCAGTTGAATTACCTCTTTTAGGCTTATTGGATCATTGATTTATATATCTCTTGCTTTAGTTTGCTTGCTTGAACAGATTTAGGGTTTCAAGGTTTTTCTTGCCCTTTGTAGCTTGACTTTCGTTTCTTGTCTCTTATTGGTAATTTCATTCTCTCTGACCTCTGGAGTTGAGTGTGTCTGATTGGGTGAGAACCAGTGATTGGTAGAGAGTCAAGTACTTGGTGTTTCTCATTTGCTTGTTGGTTCGAAAGAATTTTTTCGTTTGCATTGAGAAGACTCATTGGTTTGCTCTTTGTTTTTACTTTCATTGAAAGAGTTGATTGGGTTGATATTGTTTGATTCTTTATGATTTGATTTTCTTTTCTCGTTAATAAGAGTTCTTTTTGGAAAGTGAACAACTAGTTTTTCTTTCAAAATATTGTTGTTGTATTTCAAAAAATAGTGAAAATCAAATTTTAGAGTTTGTTGAAGTATTTGAAAAAGAGATATAGAGATTAATGATTGTTTGCATTGACATTTGAAAGGAAATTGAGCATTGCATTGTAGTACATGGTTGATTTGGAAAATTTTCTCTCTCTCCCATAAATAGGATTCATGGGATGAAAAGAGTCATATTTCATTATCATCCTTGCATTATTTGGGTCAGAGTCACACAACACGAGTTTCACTTCCGTTACCTTTGAGTAAACAACAACTCTTAAAAACATTGCGTAACCTTAAAATTTATCTAGTAACTCTTTTCTAGGGCTCTTTTACACCAACATTTAGCTAGGCTAGTGCTTTGGAATAGGAAGAGAGATACACTCTCCAAAAGATCAAAACACACAATAGAATCTTGAGTTAGGGAGTGTTAAAATCCATTTGCAACATATTGTCCTGGGAAGCCCTTCTAACACAAGGGTCAAGCACTAGGTCGCATTGGTGTTGGTAGAGTTACTAACCCTGCTTTGTTGACATCGGTGTAGAGATTGCATGTATTACGGGGATCACTCCGAGGTATACCCACAATGATGAGTGGAAGCTTTTTGAGTTGATTTCGGGCTAGATACCCTGCCCTTGCGTGTTAATCGGACTGACGACTGCTCCCCCGGGATTTATTGTTGTTTGTGGTGACCTTAGTGGCCTATCTTTCTAGGTTCTTACCCAAGGTGACCGTGGAGGGGAAAGTCTTCACGGTACCTGGAATTGACGTTGACCAAACTCACTCGGGCTCCTTGGAGGGTATACCCACGATTATGTGTGGGATCTTGCACCAGGGTGTAAGTCCGT